>OZ024905.1:41449317-41616817 GCA_964017125.1 Flabesymbios commensalis
TTATGCATTTCTGATGTCACGGAAAATAAATCACAACGCTGATTACAGAGATAGAGGCAACTAGGGTATAACTAAAACCAGAAACATACATAGAGTGGTCTATAGCTTTAAAGGCCTGTTCCCAGACAAATGGCATGTTTTTGTTTTAGCTCTTTCATATCTTTTTGAGTGTTTGATTGACTGAAGGCAACATCCCGATAGATAACAACTTTTAGAAAAATCCGGTGGCAACGTAGTTAGGTTTCGAAAAAAACCCGGATTATGACAAAATGTCGGTCATTATAGTTTTGTCTTTTATATCGACCCGGTTTATAATGGACTTGTCATATTTGAGAGAATAAGAGCATGAGTCACCAATTTTATTATTTCCTTCTAACGAGCTTTTTCTATTATTTACTAGCAGTAATCTATGACAAAAAGTTCTAACTTCGTACTAGGAGAAGTGTGTAAGCTCTCACATCATCAAAATTTTATACGCTGCGAGTTTAATTACAACAACGTCATCGGGAAATGACCGCTTTCCTAACGGGCCACACATTTTAAAACAGGAAGGGTCAACACAGCTGAACTCGGTCGATTTATATGTTTTAAATCTTTGCGGGAAAAAAACAAATCGGACCCTTTATCTAGACTCTCAGCAGGCAGGTTTTATGGTCAATCCAATGGAATTAATATCATGGTTGTCCGAAATTGTATGAACATTCCGAAATACACACTTATCGGGTACATATCTCTTTCAAGGGGAGGGTGAAAAGGTAATATAGATTTACGATGATATAAGCCTAAATAACACAAGTTTAAACTTTGAAACGTTTTAACCTGGGAATGGTCATAGCAATGCACAGCCTACATGACGAGACGCCGTGTCGTAGATAATAATCTTTGGGGTGTGAAATTCTCCACAATAATATTTATCAATCATTTTGCGTCGTGTCGTGCTCATTGTGAATGTTCATTTCTAAAGCACGGATCACACCGCAGCAACATCCGCCACGGTCGTGGAGTAGATTGCTGGGCCGATTTTGTATGACTGGTGTAGAAACAATATCAGGCCCCTACATGTATTTATTGAATGTCAAATAATATCAGATATGTGGAAATAGTTTATTATTTGGGTATAACGTGAACATGGATATACGGTTTTCTCCAGAATGCATTATTTTGGTACTGAGTACTGACCACGATGTTCTACAGGAGAAATTATGTATTAATAAAGTCAACTATTCATACCTACAGTACTGATTTCCCAAAATGGGACAGATTTTTCATCAGTGGCTGGCCTGCGTTAACGCTGGCCAGCCCGTCATTAGCCCGGGCGCAAGCCCGGCGAGACAGGCGCAGAATTGGTTGCGCCCAGCGCATGAAATGGGCTCGAGCCCCCACACGGTTCGGGCCAGGAAAATATACCAGCCCAAATTCTACTTGGGCTTGCACCCAGTATACTGTGTGGCGGCTAACATGGATGCTGTGAACCATGTGTCATCTCGCCGGGCTGGCCAGGCTCGCTCTGGGCAAGACAGGGCGCGCTCAGCTTGACCACATTCAGCATCATCTGAACAGCTCTGAGTTGATCTAAACGTGCAATAATTGAGTGTCCGTACGTGTATACATGTAGACCTGTTGCAGTCCTCATTTATTTCTGCTTAGCCATTTAGCATTTAGCCTTTAGCATTTAGACATTATCTTTAGTATCAGACAAGCAGTTCAGTGTATAAATTCAGAAAATGGGTGGTTTTATGAAGCTACGGTCACTGGATTAGGCCTAACTGAAGATGAAAAAACAGGCACCTGGAAAGTCAGGCTCGCCCGGCGCACCGGTCGAGCTTGAAACTGGACCAGACGAGAAGCGCGCCTGACAGGCGTTGACCCAATTCGCCGAGGCTCTAGATTGGCTTGAGCCCCGGCGATATGAGCGCGGCTCCAGTTATATGAACTTATACCAAAACGCACATTGCGGCCCGGCTAAACGATTTTATAACTTTGGGCGCATACATGCGAGCCCCAAATGGGGTGGGGAGAGAACATGGGGCTAGCCTGCGTTAGCCGGGGCTAGCCCCACCGAAAAAGCTTGTCCCATTTTGCTAAATCAGTACTGTATTTATAAAAAAGAGGAATTAATTTTGTTTGATATTAAGCATATTTTTGTTAATATATACAGAATCTTTAGTGCATCAGAAAATAACACCCACGGTTGGAAAAACATATAGATGTTGTACCAGATATATTAAATTAAGCTTTACTTTTTCATACACTTTAATGATTATCATATAATCTCCTTCTTGGATATGAGAGTGTGTATCTGCCACTTTACAAAGAAACACCTTTGAATTTCCAGGATCCCAGTAAACGCAAAACATTTGTATAACATCTATACAACGCCGGCCCAACATCTTCGACGTTGGTCAGACATTTTTTAAATGTTGTATAACAAATTGTGTTTACTGGGGTTACGATATGTGCCCTGCCTTGCTATGGTATTTCTCTGTCTGCCGGTCCTGTATAGTGTCATTTTAATTATGTTGTGCAGGGCTATTGGCTTTAGAGCAGTATTGTATTGTTATTCTATATATTGTTTGTGTGCTTAAAGAAAATCGGGTTGAAAACCATGCAAAAAAATAAACAAGTTTCAAATAACAAGGTGCCAACTCACGATATCCCGTTATAGTCTAATCAGTATTGCAAGTTAGCACGTTGTGTCGGCAATTATAGCTTCAATATAGCTATTTACCACAACAACACGTCTCTAAAAAGCATTAGCACGTTGTTGTTTGAAACAATCTCTTTAATATAGCTAATTGGCATCTCGTTGTTCATATAGTTAGTGAAGTGTGGATTGAATTAGCCAAGAGACGATTCAGATCATTGCTGGTTGCAAGACACATGCATGATGTTTATTGGACAAAATAAGGCTTGTATTGTTGTTGACTTGGACATATGCCCATAATTATAAAGCTAATTTGTTGATGCAACAACCAGCTAATTTGACTAAGCCGCTTGTTGCTCTGAGAGGTAGAAAACCTACTCAGCTCCTTCTTGCTCCTCCAGAAGACGTACGATTCTGGCGCGATTGAGCTGCGTAGGTAAACCATTATGTCTGTTCGTTGAATAGCATTTGTTCATGGTGGTCTACAGCCATATGGAAATAAGTCTTTATGGTGCGCAGCTATGTATTCTCCTAAGGATCTAGTATCCTTGATTCTCCTAATACATCGTGATGATAAAATCTAGGCTAGTTGTTACTGTTGTAAATTGGCCAATCTTCAAGCTCTTAGTCCCCTGTTAACACAGGACGTCGACCCAAGGCTGCTTTAATGTTGTACGTTACCGGTGTCTGCGATGCTGGTCCAACCTTAAATCGCTGTGTCATGTGTGATGGGGATCTGGCATGAGAGCCTTCCTGATTATACAAAAAACAGATACGGCTATCTTAGCAAACACAGTATACCCAATGTTGTATTGATGTTGTGCCAGCGTCTACGACGCTGGGCCCAGCATCAACCCGATATTGGGCCAAGGTCTCAGGTTTGTTATGATAATGTGCAATGGCTGTTACGTGTGAGTGATTTAATGTAATGTATCGAAATATTGATGGTTGGAAGGCCGACTTTCTCGCTTGATCCATTTAGCCGGATTCAATCCAGTTGACATCGATGATTGGCGCAAAGCCGTATTAACCTTGGCCCAGGGTGCCAGATGCTGGCCTAACGGACCACCATCACATCTTCAATGTGGATATATATTGGTGGATGTAAATCTGCGTCATTATCTGGGGTATTATCACGAGTGCTTTGCTTTGAATTGCATGTGTATTATGAAATATTACTTTTTGTGGATAGTTGGCATTGCATAGGCATGTTCTCCATGTATCAGATGATGGACCATTGCACACAGTCCACGATAAAAAATATCGGGTCACTATCGATATCACTTATTTTAGTGATGCGATTATTTATTACACATAATTATGGCGACGCGATAAACCGTTTTATCGAACTATATTTTCTGATAAACCGAAGCGATTTTTAATGAGAAACCCGGCATCAGCCAATGTCAGGACAACGTCTGAAAGACGTTATCCTGACATTGGCAGATGCCGAGTTGATATCGCACGATAAAATGTAGACCACATTGTCCAATTAATACAGATACCCACTAGAGGCGATAATAAGAATACTACCATTTTAATTTAGCCTTCCCAATATACGCAGGAAATAACAATAATTATTATATTATACTAGTGACGTTGGTTTACCATTAAACCAGCACATGCTGAGCATCTCGTGGGATGAACGAGTCATTTAAACAGGACGTCACGCATTTGATGCCATGTAAAGGCCAATGACCGATACTGAACTGTGGGCTCCAGTTTGGTGGCCGCGAGCTGTGGTCTTATTTCTATGACAAATAAGCCTGGATTGACTTTCTTTCTGTCAATAAAATATCTGTCTGTCTGTCTGGTACAGTGTTTATAGCACTATCAAGCTATCTAAGTGTCCATCTGGCATGTAAGATCTGCTTTGAAAGTATCTATATAAAGATCTATTCTAAAAAACACGTGGGATTACTGCTTCACTTGTATGTGATTATGTCCTGACTTGTGGTTTCCTCTTGTCGTTATTGTGAGTCGCGGTACCTCGAGTGGATACAATTAGGCCTACTTATCTGTAGACTTTTTCTTTTTTTATTGCATGACGGTAATTCTTTATTATCAGTGTACACGACTTGTGGATCTACACAAATGATTGATCTCTCTAATACAGCCGTTTGGGACCTTTTTCATCGCTAATCGTTTTTAATCAGTTTTTTATAGCCGATTAAATCATTGATGTCGGGAACGGAATGGATGTTTATACATCAAAATTCGAAAATGATTCGTCTCAAATTAAACAAACATGAGTCATTGGCATACACCTGAAGTTGTGGGTCGCGTGTTTAAATTTTCGCGTATTTCTGATTTTGGGACTTTTCACGAAAATTAGAATTCGCGAATCCTCATTTTTCTTTAGCAGCGCTATTATAATGATAATTTTCGTGAGATTGTTGAATTCGCGAATGTGACCTCCTCACAAAATTCGCAAAAATTAAAACCTCGCGAATATTACCAGATCATTCTACAGTATAGATTATTCAAAGTTGGCAGCTCAGCTCAGCTCTACCAACTTAAAAAAATGACACAAGCTCGTCTTAACCCTTTCAAGCCTGAATTTACCATTGTCATCTTCATCCATGAAGCTGATTTGACGTGGATTAAAAATTAAAGAAAATTGCCATGCATTGGTAAACCAGTTTCATGGAAATGTTCGTTCCAAAACTCTTTGTTGTAGGACAAATTAGTCTGTTTTAGGGATGTAAAATGATGCTTTAATGCATCCTGAGGGCTTAAAGGGTTAAAATAGCTTTACAGAGTTAAAACCGCGCTCCTGTCCGTGTAAATAGGCCTACACACAAAACATATATATAGTACAGTGATCACGTCAAGCAAGAGAAAATATGAAACCAGTATTATATGTTTGTTTTATTGTAATAACTCGTGGAGAATTGACGTATTCTGTAAAATGCCAGTATATGTCCAAGAAATCGGCCAGATATTGCAAGGGTAAATGCCTTACAATGCAAGTCTTTTCTTTACATCAATTTTGTAATGAACGTCATCTAAGTATATTTGGTTTCCAAAGAAAACGTGTATCTTTTAACACCGCGCTTAGTCTCTGGTTGTATGGCTCAAAAAAATTGGTCAGAATTTTTCTGGTCTCGGGTAGCATGTCACCTTGAACTGCGTACGCTGATTCTCTCCTGTTTTTAGGTGTTTTCTTTCGAAGTTGATTCTCTATCAATTTTGGTGGTTTACCTGCAATTAAATAATATTAAAGACGTTATAACATTTTAAAATAGTTTTATAGGAAGTTGACAGGTGGGTTCGTATTAAAAGAAGTGTTTTAAAATTATGCATATTTTATCATAAGTTATATCCAGTGGCGTATCCAGCATAGGGCGTACCCGGCGTACGCCCCCCCCCCCTCCTCCCCTTATTGGTGAAAATATTGCATCTTCATGCATTTTTTTAATAAAGTGAAGCTAACACCCCTTTTTTCAGCCAAAATGTGGCTTACGCCCCCTCCTCTTACACATTCTGGATCCGCCACTGATATCTCATGTAAAACTACACTGTATTAAGACCTATGCATATGAACCAAAATCAGGCCTATATCAAACAACAATTATTAAGATATGCTAGCATTCCACGATCGTCTGCATTTAGAAGGCAAGCGTTATATGAACCAACACGTGACAGATACGTCTCTTGAAACCCAAGGGGGCGATATCACCATTCACCATCATCATATATCACCAAGTCAAGTTGAGTTAAGTGTATCAATGTGTCACCCATAAGTCATTTAAAAACATTACAGTGGTACAAATAATTATTGTGGCCAGTCAGTTCCGACTTATTAGACACTATCAAATAACATAACATTGAATAACATATTGTTAAATAAAACAAAAAAAAACTTGCAGACCTACGTACAAAACATATACTGGACGATACGCACGCTCCCTCCCACATACCGACACAGAGAGAGGCTCCACACACTACTTGGTGTGCTAAGGTACGTGGAACCCCTCTTCACATCACCATAGGGAAAAACCCCTCAAAAACCCGTTTTCATTCAAGAGTGTACAGAGAACACCATACGGATAAACAGATCGTAATGATAATACGGTAATGGAACATACATAAAATTAGACTCTGTTCAACCGAATGCTTCACTGAGCCCCCAGTCTCACGGTGAGAATCACTAGGCCAAGAGTATTAGGTTTCGTACCTGAACAAATTCATAACAAGCTGAAAATTTAGGGAAATGTTCAGAAAACGATTCCCTTCAACATACTAAAACTCCCCAGGAATCCGCCCTGGGCCTTTTGATAAATTCAAGATGGCCGCCGATTTCACATTTTGTCATATCTCGGGATTAAATCATCATAAAATGTCATTAATGAGTCTAAATATGTGTTTTAGGGGGGGGGTGAGAAATTCGATTCCAACAATATTTCAACATTAAAATAATTTTTTTAGTGATTTTTTTACATATACATATGAACTTATATTTTTGGTAACATATGTACTTGCAATGTCTCAATTAGCAAAATCATAAACGTAGGAGCAAGTGTAATACATTTTTTCGTGTAATTTTGACTGAAATATCCATTTTTTGTTTTACTTTTTTGATTTAAAGTCATCTTAATGTCAAAAGGTCAATCTCAGGGTGAAGTAATCGAAAATATGATTTTTATAAATAAAACTAGAAACATGACCGTAATACCTAATTTTCATGGGATTTCGACTGAAAAATCCATTTATGGTATTATGTTTGTGATGCATGGTGACCTTCAAGATCAAAAGGTCAATTTCAAGGTCAAAAAAACGTTATTTTCGATAAATAAAAATAGCAGCAAGTGTAATACATATTTTTATGTGATTTTGAATAGAGAATCCATTTGTGGTGATTCATTTGGTGATTACAAGGATATCTTAAATATTAAAAAATAAATTCCAAGATTAAAATTTAGGAAGTATGATTTTTTAAGATTAAAGGTAACCTTGAATGTCGAGTCGTAAGAAAATCATTGCCTTCCCACCCCCTTTAATGTTTTTTATATCGCCCGTTAACACAGCCAATCTATCTTTAACGCATCTGCGTCACTCATTACCGCTTCCTCGTCGCCCTTTAGTGCTTCCCCACCACATTTTAACACACCAGGCGAACTTTGACGCCTATTCGTCGTCATTTAACGCACCTACATTGCCCATTAACGCCTCTTCGTCGTCTTTTAGCGCCTCTCCATTTGTTATTCCTTGTAATTCCTAGTTGAAAATGCCACTTTAAAAAAGGTAAATGGATTTTTTTTCACCTTGAGCAATTCATGTGGCAAAACATTAACCATTGGAAACCTACAAGAATTAGAATTGGATGGTATCATGCACAACTGGTCTAACCCATTTTTTTGTGTTTTGAGTAATCAAGCATTTAATGTTTTTGACCTCTCTTGTAAATCAGGGAGCCGAGATAAAACCATTTAAACGTCTGACATGGAATGTACATTAGATGTAGGGCCTACATTGAAATAAAATAAAATAAAAAATTCCTCAATATGTTTTTTTGAAAAATTAAAGCACTTGAGGTTGGTTACGTGATGGTTAGACCATTTGTGCATGTTGTTTTTTCGTTTGGTCTAACCCACAATTTTAAAATAAATCATTGATTTTCAAAGAATTATGCTGCCTATAATGAATACATTTAAAGAATTCCGTTCATGCCTCCACATATTAAGCAAATATGATAAAAAGCAAAAACTCTTTGAAAATCGCCAAAAAGCAGCATGCGCAAACACACTTTGACTTGTACCAAAAAATGTGATTAGTCTAGGCACTTGGCTCTTTTGTCAGATAAAGCTTGTGGTGAGAACTTTCAATTGTCAAAATGTAGCTTAGCCCACTTGTGCATGATGCCTTCCAGATTATCTAGTCAAAATCACCTTAACGAGGTATTATGCGTGAGTCAATTTATGGCATATACATGTATATATGTTCTTAACTTCCTCCCCGAAAATTTAAAGGCGGGGTGGGGAGTGGGGTGGGGGGTGAACCAGGTGTTGAAAATTTATTGGGTTCCTATTTTTGTCAGTGGATATTCGACCTTGTGAAATGTATGATTTAAATATATATTTTGAAAAAAACGACAAAGAGTTTTTTTTTTAGAAAATAACAATAAATCAATTTCATGCAATATGGACCAATAGTCTTTTTTGTGATAAGTCAAAAATATTCGTTCAAATTACATTAATAAATAACTGAATAACTGCTGTATATCTAAGAACTTCGTACAAGTTTCACCTACATCACTATACAAACACATGCAGCGATTTTTTAATGTATGGTTATAATTCGGATATCGGGTCGTTGAACCAGTTAATTTTACCACACTTGATACTTTTGAGTAGACGTTACACAACAGTTATACACTATAAAATTGTTCATATCAATTTCCTTCTTTTAGGGTCATTTGCGGCCATCTTTGATTTAACACCTTTTCGTTATTCAGATATGGACTTTTTTCCTGCTATTATGTACATCCCATAGGTGACAAAACCAATGTTTGCATAAATCGATAGATGTTGTTATTGATTTTGTTTAAAGCGACACAATCAGGCCAAAATCAGCAAAAATCGGTAATTTTATTTTTCCTCCTTAATATTACCATATGATGAAAGCATGTCCATAGGGTAAAAGTTTTTTTTAATTTGTGTGCTGCGCATTTACCAGTTAAGCAATATATAAAGACGAAAATCCCGATTTTTTATTTCGGATATGCATGTGCAAAACAAGAAATTCCCGTATTTCTTATTTTGGACATGCATGTCGGAAATAATAAATCGGGAATTTCGTCTCTATATCTAGCCTAACTGTTAAATGCGCAGCACAAAAATAAAAACTCTTGCAGTTCTAGTCGATGGACATGTTTACGTCATATGGTCATATTGATAAGCCAAAATAGAATCACCGATTTTTTTATGATTTTAGCTAGATTGAGTCGCTTTAATCAGTTATCATGGTTATAGTGGTCTAATTATGAAAGCGGTCATCTTTAAAAATTATTTTCGTCTTTATATCTCGCTTAACAGGTAAATGCGCAGCACAAAGTTAAAAAAAACGTTTGCAGTTCTAGTTTATGGCCGTGTTTACATCATATGGTTATATTAAGAAGCCAAAATAAAATTACCGATGTTTTGATGATTTTAGCCTGATTGTGTCGCTTCAATGTGAACAATAAATAACTCTTTATCTAATTAATAATGTCAAAATCGAACTCCTCGCCCCCAAAAAACATATGCTTAGACTCTTTATTTACATTTCTATGATTATTTAAACCCTAGATATGATAAATAGTGAAATTGGCGGTCATATTGGACGCCATCTTGAATTTTTAAAAAGGCTCACGGAGGATTCCTGGGGACCTTTAGTATGCTATAGGGAATAGTTTCTGAACATTTCTGAAAGTTTCAGCTGAAAGGATTAATATATTAAATCAATGTATGGTCTACATATCATCATAGAGATCTACATCTTGTCCTTAGAAAATAATACAGCAAGCAAGTAACTGTGACGTTAAGTGACGTTGTAATACACTAAAAATAGTGCAATCTGTAGATTAAAAATAAATACAAATGATGATGTGAAAGGAGGGTGATTGCCGATTGGGTATCTTATCTGGGTTATTCAGAGTTTTTCCTTCACTCATCCGATAAAGAATTCTGGGCATGTCTAGGAGATTTACCCCCACACACATGCCCATACGGCCTTGAGACTTGGGTTTCACTGTGCAGTATAAATGCTGAAGCGCTGTGACTTTTCCTCAGCTCCATCCTCGGGTTGGATAGTCCCCAGAGTTAAGGGTAATTCCATCCATGCTACGCGTGAGACATAATGTCAACACCCTATTGCCAGTAGTTTTATATTCAATATGACTTAATAGAAAACAGTCTCAGTTTAATACGCTACAATGATGCTGCTGACAATTAGGGATTAGGTAAAGTACATAGTGGAAAAAAAAACACTCAACCCTTTAAACGCCAAGTGATCAGATTGTGATTTACAACAAATGAATGGAAAATATTTGGAGTGGTCAAAAGCTGGGGTGTTTACAGATCTTACTGATCGAACAGTGCCATTTGAAGTGCTAATACCAGTCATAAAAAGTGATTATTGTCGTGATTAGCGCTTAAAGGGTTAACCCTTTATCCGCTAAATTATACTAATAATTTATTACTAGATCGAAGTTGTGTATCGCCACAGCAACCCCGAACATCAAGCGGGTGAAAACTACTCATACCTGTTTTATTTAATACCAAATTATTTGGAAATCGTGACGCTTAAGGACCCATTTTATTCCCATAAACAGTGATTAAATTTAATCAGGTAATAAAACGGGTTAAAAAGAATTATAGAACCACTCACTAAGACCTAGAAACGTAAATATATGATTGAGCTCGGGGATTCTATTCACAGCGTATGTCTCCATGTGCACAATGTGTATCTGTTCTCTGGGGAACACTCTCAGCCAGTCTTCCACGAACACGTGATATAAGCTAGCTCGAAGCGTTAACTGTGAACAAAAACAGAACAGATAATAAGTGATCAAAATGACAATAGTATAATTTTCGGAAAATGAGCAATTGAGAAACATCAAATAAAATACTCGTTTTATTCAGATAATTCTGTTTATTTATAATAAACATTCTTCAAAATTGAAATTCTATTGATGATGCATCCATTCTACAGGCTTTTTATCTATCATAATTATATTGGAATTGTATATATTAAAACAAATAGCTCGCCGTGTTGAACTGCACATAAGCCACGGTGTCTAAGAACTGATTTCACAATTACAATATTGATCGAAAGTTCTCAAATTAATTTGCACGAATAATGCAACAAAAAGTGTGCAGTATGAACGGCTCTCCTTTTTTATGAATGTGCCTTAGCCTTTATCCCGTTATTTATTTAAATTTTCACCCATTTGAAGTTGTGTCTCGCTACCGCGACCCACAACTTCAAGTGACTGAAAATTACTGATAATTGCTTAATATGAGCACAACTATTTGCAGATCTTAATGTTTAGCCACACATTTCATTCCCAATAACAGTGATCTGGTGGACTAATAAAACAGATTAAAAACGACAATAGTCGAGCTCAGCAGGACAAGGGTCAACTGGTTGTAGGCCTATCCCAACAAACACGACACATCTACCCAATGTTTGACCAATGTTGGGCCAACGTCGTAGGCGGTGGGCCAACATTGGTCAAGCATTGGGTAGATGTGTCGTGTTTGCTGGGATGCTCATTTATTTGAAGTCAGAAATGGCGTAGTCAAAGCCATTTGGAAATGAGTGAAAATTTCTAAACACCAATGTAGCATTTGAATATAATAATATAAGACCTAAAAAAAAGTATTTTGATTTCCGATATTAGGTGAATATATATTATATGCTCTTGGCTGCAAAAAGGATAATAGCTACCACTTTATTTAATCCAGCGCGATGTATACACGTGTCATACACACATTCTCGTAATCCCCTGGTCTTCGTGCAGCTGGTGAACACATCTACTGCTTCCACTGCCCTGGAGTGAAACTCGTGTTTCGTACAGAGGCTTATGTTTTTCAACACTCCACATCGATGGTAGAAATGGGAGTACACCCTAGAACATGCGAAACACATATGCTAATTAAATTCACTCTCGAGGCGCCAAGTCGTGATCTACACCCACTTGGAAGCCGTAGCCCGCTATCGTGAGGTACAAGTAAAACACCCTAACGCCAGCTCGAAACCCACTAATTTATTTATCATTGACTAAGCACATCAACGTGGCGGTGGCAATTCGCGACGTACGCCTTCATTTTGGTGTGTTGTGGTTATGATAAAAAAGAGTGTTTTTTTTTGTAATTTTCGCGCTCCCATTAAACACAAAACATTTGTATAACATTTTCTACAATGTTGGACCAACGTCGCAACGTCGACGTCGCAACGTCGAAGACGTTGAGCCGACGTTGTACAGATGTTAAACAAATGTTTTTTGTTTGTATTGTCAGCTCGCTGATTAAACAAATGTTTAGAATTAGAATTCGCCAATAAAATGTAAAGAAAAGCGTTTTTAAAGCGCTATTAGCTTTTAAAGGGTCAATTAATTTCACTCGCTATCTGACATAATGTCTTCATTTTGTTATTAATCAGGTGTTTTTCTAATCATTATTTTCTTCATTGATTAACTATTGAAGATCACCAATTCGATGGTTAACTCATCACCACCTCGCTGGAAAAGAGTCGATGGAAAACCAGCGTTGAATAATCATGATAATAATCCATTTGGAAGCAACGCCTGCTAAGCCTGTGCTTAAAGTGTTTGCGTGGGTCGTGGCATGGTAATATCGTCGCCTCGGAGCTAAAGGATCCTATCTGCCACTCTGACGAGTGTCAGATAGGATCCTTTAGCTCCGAGGCGACGATATGTACTCTGCTGGGGCCGTATTCTCGTACAAGTTACGATATATCGTAGGCTTCTGATTGGTCGAGATGGCCATCTCGACCAATCAGAAGCCTACGATATATCGTAACTTGTACGAGAATACGGGCCCTGAATTGCTAGTTACGTTTTTCATTCATTTTAAGCTGGCATTGTTGGCTAAATACACAACTACGATGATAGCTTAAGCAATGCTCAAAATATAGAATTTCTGGATTACAAAAATAAAATAATTGCGATTTTATCAAATACAATTTTAATTGATATAGTTACGATAATAATTGTGATAGTCTGATCACAAATTTAATTATTTGATTATAGAATCTAAACTACAATATTATATAATTTTTAGCAGGAGGAAGGTAAAATAGAAATACCATAGAAAGTCAAACTTATCACATCAGACACCTTAGGTACCATAACCGCGTATGTATAGTGTCATATTACCAAATATGTATTTTAAAAGATATGTATGTAATTACAAATTTATTAAAAAGTTGACAATAATTTTTTAAAGGCTTAGTGAAATCTCTAGAACTATTTTACACAAAGTATTTTACATGAAGTGTTAATGGCGAGTACATGCTTGGTCGGTAGGTACGAGATCATCTGACTCAGCTTTCATACAGGCTCATTGTGTAAATCACTACAATCATGGAATGCAATCATGCAAACACAAGACAATGACATGATTACGTTACATTTTCTTGTGCCTTTTTTTTACTAATAATTGATAATTAATGGACACATTTTTAGAAAGTTACAGAATAGGTCATTGTAGCAAATACCTTGATCATTTCGCTAAAATGAAATCACTTCACTCAGGCTTATAAATACTAGACGGCGATTGGGTATACATAATTATACATTTATTAACGTTGTACTATTATATATAAGTACATAAACATTTGTGTACCGCCACATAATGATTGTATAATCATCCCTGCTATATGTATATGCATGCCTACTTCAACTCAAAGATCTCATTAACCCTTTAACCGCCAAATTATTCAATCTGAATTTTCACCCACTTGAAGTTGTGTCTCGCTGACGCGATCCACAGCTTCAAGTGAGTGAAAATTATTCAGAATTGAGAAAATGGAGGTCAACTGTTTTCAAATATTGCTGATTGATGTCATATTTTATCTTTAACATGTTTAAAAGGTGGTACTTAAAGTAAAAACCCGAATATATGCGACACCGGCGGTTAAAGGGTTAAAAATCTTAACAACGCGGGCACGCAGAACAAGCAGAACCGACGAGGAAAATTAATTATCTCATGTGAAACAATTACTGAGCTCGCAAACATTAAAGCAAATAAAAATACCTATGGCGACGTTGGCTCAACATTCAGCCAATGGTGTGCCAATGTGCATACCTTTCCACGGGGTTGCGGAAGATGGCGATGAGTCTAGCCTGCGGAGTAACGCTGTGTATCAGGTTTGCCGGTGTGACCACGGGCTCGAAGGCTCCCTCGTTCCCGGGATATAACGGCCAGTGGTTCAACTCCCACATCGTGCCCGGGCTGTCGTCGACTGCAATGAGCAATGAGCAATTGCTACTGTTATCCTATTTTCATGAATGACGTTAATTAATCAGGCAAAATTCAGCGTATTATAAAAAAAGTGTTATTGTTTTAATTAGGTGAGAGGGAAAGCATGGAAATTAAAGGTGGGAGTTTTTTAGCTGATTTCAGTTGTAATGATATTATTCATACTATGATCAAAATTATGTTATATTTGGACAGGTTTGCACATACCTAGCAGAGCTGATAAGAAAAATTACGGTATATTAGTCGTATTGTGCTGAAGTTGTTAAAACGTTCCGAGCCTCTGATCACTGCAATAATACCAGCAAGGGTTTTTTGCATACTTACAATTGTGGACTATGGGGCACTCGTTAGCACGGTTTTAGATTGCGATTCTTAGCTTTGCATTTGTCGCATGCTGATGGGGAGGAGCACAATATCAGTAAACACGAAACATTTGTGTACCATTTATACAATGTTGGACCAACTAAAAAAACGCTCGGCCGACATTGTATAAATGTCATACAAATGTGTTGTGTTTACTGGGATATATCATGCTGCAGGCATGCGAGGAATCATGGCTTATAATTAGACGGTGGGCTGATGTATACATTAGGATTTCGCTTAACTCTCATGACAATTAGGTTTCTTGGTTTCATTTTAAAGATAAATAATATTACCTTGTATTGAGTGTATCTGCTACAAGACAGATGTCACTCACGTGCTATAGCAGGATGGTATGTATTTTTCGTGGTGATATTTTGGATGCATCTAGAAGGCTCACTGAACACGTCTATGTACGATTTCCATGTGAAATGTCCTCCTGCAATAGAAAACAAATATCCGCATATCATCATCTGCAATAATTGGGATATTTGCATGAACTGGGGCTTAAGCTTAATTGACTCTTAGTTTTCTAATTGTTCAGCGCTCTGAGCAGCTTCCATCTGGATACATGTGATATATATGGATGATTTCATTCATCCATTCATCGACTATTATGAGGTGCAATAACATACATGAATGGATTGAATAAAAAAAAGTCACACTATACCTCTCAGTCACACTGTACCTCTCAGTCACACTGTACCTCTCAGTCACACTGTACCTCTCAGTCACACTGTACCTCTCAGTCACACTGTACCTCTCAGTCACACTGTACCTCTCAGTCACACTGTACCTCTCAGTAACACTGTACCTCTCAGTCACAATGTACCTCTCAGTCACACTATACCCCTGAGTCACACTGTACCTCTCAGTCACACTGTACCTCTCAGTCACACTGTACCTCTCAGTCACACTGTACCTCTCAGTCACACTGTACCTCTCAGTAACACTGTACCTCTCAGTCACACTGTACCTCTCAGTCACACTATACCCCTGAGTCACACTGTACCTCTCAGTCACACTGTACCTCTCAGTCACACTGTACCTCTCAGTCACACTGTACCTCTCAGTCACACTGTGACCTCTCTCAGTCACACTGTACTTCTCAGTCACATTGTACCTCTCAGTCACACTGTACCTCTCAGTCACACTATACCTCTCAGTCACACTGTACCCCTGAGTCACACTGTACCTCTCAGTCACACTGTACCTCTCAGTCACACTGTACCTCTTAGTCACACTGTACCTCTCAGTCACACTGTGACCTCTCTCAGTCACACGGTACCTCTCAGTCACATTATACCTCTCAGTTACACTGTACCTCTCAGTCACACTGTACCTCTCAGTCGGACTATACCCCTCAGTCACACTGTACCTCTCAGTCACACTGTACCTCTTAGTCACATTGTACCTCTCAGTCACACTGCACCTCTCAGTCACACTGTACGTCTCAATCACACTGTACCCCTCAGTCACAATGTACCTCCCAGTCACACTGTACCTCTCAGTCACACTATACCCCTCAGTCACACTGTACCTCTCAGTCACAATATATACCTCTTAGTCACACTGTACCTCTCAGTCACACTGTACCTCTCAGTCACACTGTACCTCTCAGTCACACTATGCCTCTTAGTCACATTATACCTCTCAGTCTGAAAGTACCCTTCGTTCACACTGTACCTCTCAGTAACACTGTACCCCTCAGTCACAATGTACCTCCCAGTCACACTGTACCTCTCAGTCACACTATACCCCTCAGTCACACTGTACCTCTCAGTCACAATATATACCTCTTAGTCACACTGTACCTCTCAGTCACACTGTACCTCTCAGTCACACTGTACCTCTCAGTCACACTATACCTCTTAGTCACATTATACCTCTCAGTCTGAAAGTACCCTTCGTTCACACTGTACCTCTCAGTCACACTGTACCTCTCAGTCACACTGTACTTCTCAGAAACATTATACCTCTCAGTCACACTGTACCTCTCAGTCACACTGTACCTCTTAGTCACATTATACCTATCAGTCAGAAAATACCCTTCATTCACACTGTACCTCTCAGTCACACTGTACCTCTCAGTCACAGTATACCACTCAGTCACACTGTACCTCTCAGTCACACTGTACCCCTCGGTCACACTGTACCTCTTAGTCACACTGTACCTCTCAGTCACACTGTATTTCTCAGTCACACTGTACTTCTCAGTCACATTGTACCTCTCAGACACACAGTACCTTTCAGTCACACTGTACCCCTCAGTCACACTGTACCTCTCAGTCACACTGTACCTCTCAGTCACACTATACGTCGCAGTCACAATGTATCTCTCAGAAACATTATACCTCTCAGTCACACTGTACCTCTCAGTCACACTTTACCTCTTAGTCACATTGTACCTCTCAGTCACACTGTACCTCTCAGTCACACTGTACCTCTCAAGCACACTGTACCTCTCAGTCACACTGTACCTCTCAGTCATACTGTGCCTCTCAGTCACACTCTATAACTATCTCACAGTCACACTGTACCTCTCAGTCACACTGTACTTCTCAGTCACATCAAACCTCTCAGTCACACTTTACCTCTCAGTCACACTGTACCTCTTGGTCACATTGTACCTCTCAGTTACACTGTACCTCTCAGTCACACTGTACCTCTCAGTCACATTATACCTCTCAGTTACACTGTACCTCTTAGTCAAATTATACCTCTCAGTCGGACTATACCCCTCAGTCACAATGTACCTCTCAGTCACACTGTACCTCTTAGTCACATTTTACCTCTCAGTCGCACTGCACCTCTCAGTCACACTGTACCTCTCAATCACACTGTACTCCTCAGTCACAATGTACCTCCCAGTCACACTGTACCTCTTAGTCACACTACACTATACCCCTCAGTCACACTGTACCTCTCAGTCACACTATACCTCTTAGTCACACTGTACCTCTCAGTCACAATGTACCTCTCAGTCACACTGTACCTCTCAGTAACACTGTACCTCTCAGTCACACTGTACCTCTCAATCACACTGTACCTCTCAGTCACACTGTACCTCTCAGTCTCACTGTACCTCTCAGTCACACTGTACCTCTCAATCACACTGTACTTCTCAGAAACATTAAAACTCTCAGTCACACTGTACCTCTCAGTCACACTATACCTCTTAGTCACATTATACCTCTCAGTCTGAAAGTACCCTTCGTTCACACTGTACCTCTCAGTCACACTGTACCTCTCAGTCACACTGTACTCCTCGGTCACACTGTACCTCTTAGTCACACTGTACCTCTCAGTCACACTGTATTTCTCAGTCACACTGTACTTCTCAGTCACATTGTACCTCTCAGACACACTGTACCTTTCAGTCACACTGTACCCCTCAGTCACACTGTACCTCTCAGTCACACTGTACCTCTCAGTCACACTATACGTCGCAGTCACAATGTACCTCTCAGAAACAATCTACCTCTCAGTCACACTGTACCTCTCAGTCACACTTTACCTCTTAGTCACATTGTACCTCTCAGTCACACTGTACCTCTCAGTCACACTGTACCTCTCAATCACACTGTACCTCTCAGTCACACTGTACCTCTCAGTCATACTGTACCTCTCAGTCACACTCTATCTCACAGTCACACTGTACCTCTCAGTCACACTGTACGTCTCAGTCACATTGTACTTCTCAGTCACATCAAACCTCTCAGTCACACTTTACCTCTCAGTCACACTGTACCTCTTGGTCACATTGTACCTCTCAGTTACACTGTACCTCTCAGTCACACTGTACCTCTCAGTCACATTATACCTCTCAGTTACACTGTACCTCTTAGTCACATTATACCTCTCAGTCGGACTATACCCCTCAGTCACAATGTACCTCTCAGTCACACTGTACCTCTTAGTCACATTGTACCTCTCAGTCGCACTGCACCTCTCAGTCACACTGTACCTCTCAATCACACTGTACTCCTCAGTCACAATGTACCTCCCAGTCACACTGTACCTCTCAGTCACACTACACTATGCCCCTCAGTCACACTGTACCTCTCAGTCACACTATACCCCTTAGTCACACTGTACCTCTCAGTCACAATGTACCTCTCAGTCACACTGTACCTCTCAGTAACACTGTACCTCTCAGTCACACTGTACCTCTCAATCACACTGTACCTCTCAGTCACACCGTACCTCTCAGTCACACTGTACCTCTCAGTCACACTGTACCTCTCAGTCACACTGTACCTCTCAATCACACTGTACCTCTCATTCACACTATACCTCTTAGTCGCACTGTACCTCTCAGTCACACTGTACCTCACAGTCACACTGTACCTCTTAGTCACATTATACCTCTCAGTCAGAAAATACCCTTCATTCACACTGTACCTCTCAGTCACACTGTACCTCTCAGTCACACTGTACCTCTCAGTCACACTGTTCTTTTCAGAAACATTATACCTCTCAGTCACACGGTACCTCTCAGTCACACTATATCCCTCAGTCACACTGTACCTCTCAGTCAGACTGTACCTCTCAGTCACACTATACCTCTTAGTCACATTGTACCTCTCAGTCACACTGCACCTCTCAGTCACACGGTACCTCTCAAACACACTGTACCTCTCAGTCACACTGTACCCTCTCAGTCACACTGTACCTCTCAGTCACACTGTACCCTCTCAGTCACACGGTACCTCTCAGTCACACTATACCCCTCAGTCACACTGTACCTCTCAGTCACACTATACCTCTTAGTCACATTGTACCTCTCAGTCACACTGCACCTCTCAGTCACACGGTACCTCTCAATCACACTGTACCTCTCAGTCACACTGTACCTCTCAGTCACACTGTATTTCTCAGTCACACTGTACCTAGCAGTCACACTGTACCTCTCAGTCACACTATACCTCTCAGTCACACTGTACCTCTCAGTCACACTATACCTCTTAGTCACATTATACCTATCAGTCACACTGTACCTCTCAGTCACACCGTACCTCTCAGTCACACTGTTCTTTTCAGAGACATTATACCTCTCAGTCACACGGTACCTCTCAGTCACACTATACCCCTCAGTCACACTGTACCTCTCAGTCACACTATACCTCTTAGTCACACTGTACCTCTTAGTCACATATACCTCTCAGTCAGAAAATACCCTTCATTCACATTGTACCTCTCAGTCACACTGTAGATCTCAGTCACACTGTACCTCTCAGTCACACTGTACCTCTTAGTCACACGGTACCTCTCAGTCACATTATACCTCTCAGTTACACTGTACCTCTTAGTCACATTATACCTCTCAGTCGGACTATCCCCCTCAGTCACAATGTACCTCTCAGTCACACTGTACCTCTTAGTCACATTGTACCTCTCAGTCGCACTGCACCTCTCAGTCACACTGTACCTCTCAAGCACACTGTACTCCTCAGTCACAATGTATATCCCAGTCACACTGTACCTCTCAGTCACACTATACCCCTCAGTCACACTGTACCTCTCAGTCACACTATACCTCTTATTCACACTGTACCTCTCAGTCACAATGTACCTCGCAGTCACACTGTACCTCTCAGTAACACTGTACCTCTCAGTCACACTATGCCTCTTAGTCACACTGTACCTCTTAGTCGCACTGTACCTCTTAGTCACATTATACCTCTCAGTCAGAAAATACCCTTCATTCACACTGTACCTCTCAGTCACACTGTACCTCTCAGTCACACTGTACCTCTCAGTCACACTGTTCTTTTCAGAAACATTATACCTCTCAGTCACACTGTACCTCTCAGTCACACTGTACCTCTCAGTCACACTGTACCTCTCAGTCACACTGTTCTTTTCAGAAACATTATACCTCTCAGTCACACTGTACCTCTCAGTCACACTATACCTCTCAGTCACACTGTACCTCTCAGTCACAATGTACCTCTCAGTAACACTGTACCTCTCAGTCACACTATGCCTCTTAGTCACACTGTACCTCTTAGTCGCACTGTACCTCTCAGTCACACGGTACCTCTCAGTCACATTATACCTCTCAGTTACACTGTACCTCTTAGTCACATTATACCTCTCAGTCGGACTATACCCCTCAGTCACACTGTACCTCTTAGTCACAGTCACACTGTACCTCTTAGTCACATATACCTCGCAGTCAGAAAATACCCTTCATTCACACTGTACCTCTCAATCACACTGTACCTCTCAGTCACACTGTACCTCTCAGTCACACTGTACCTCTCAGTCACACTGTACCTCTCAGTCACACGGTACCTCTCAGTCACATTATACCTCTCAGTTACACTGTACCTCTTAGTCACATTATACCTCTCAGTTGGACTATACCCCTCGGTCACACTGTACCTCTTAGTCACACTGTACCCCTCAGTCACACTGTATCTCTCAATCACACTGTACCCCTCAGTCACAATGTACCTCCCAGTCACACTGTACCTTTCAGTCACACTATACCCCTCAGTCACACTGTACCTCTCAGTCACACTATACCTCTTAGTCACACTGTACCTCTCAGTCACAATGTACCTCTCAGTCACACTGTACCTCTCAATCATACTGTACCTCTCAGTCACACTATACTTCTTAGTCAACTGCACCTCTTAGTCGCACTGTACCTCTTAGTCACATTATACCTCTCATTTAGAAAATACCCTTCATTCACACTGTACCTCTCAGTCACACTGTACCTCTCAGTCACACTGTACCTCTCAGTCACACTGTACTTTTCAGAAACATTATTTCTCTCAGTCACACGGCCCCTCAGTCACACTATACCCCTCAGTCACACTGTACCTCTCAGTCACACTGTACCTCTCAGTCACACTGTACCTCTCAGTCACACTGTACCTCTCAGTCACACGGTACCTAACAGTCACACTATACCTCTCAGTCACATTGTACCTCTCAGTCACACTGTACCTCTCAGTCACACTGTACCTCTCAGTCACACTATACCTTTTAGTCTCACTGTACCTCTTAGTCACATATACCTCTCAGTCAGAAAATACCCTTCATTCACACTGTACCTCTCAGTCACACTTTACCTCTCAGTCACACTGTACCTCTCATTCACACTGTACCTCTCAGTCACACGGTACCTCTCAGTCACACTATACCTCTCAGTCACATTGTATCTCTTAGTCACACTGTACCTCTCAGTCACACTGTACCTCTCAGTCACACTATACATCTCAATCACACTGTACCTCACAGTCACACTGTACCCCTCAGTCACAATATACCTCTCCCAATCACACTGTACCTCTCAGTCACACTGTACCTCTCAGTCACACTATACGTCGCAGTCACAATGTATCTCTCAGAAACATTATACCTCTCAGTCACACTGTACCTCTCAGTCACACTTTACCTCTTAGTCACATTGTACCTCTCAGTCACACTGTACCTCTCAGTCACACTGTACCTCTCAAGCACACTGTACCTCTCAGTCACACTGTACCTCTCAGTCATACTGTGCCTCTCAGTCACACTCTATAACTATCTCACAGTCACACTGTACCTCTCAGTCACACTGTACTTCTCAGTCACATCAAACCTCTCAGTCACACTTTACCTCTCAGTCACACTGTACCTCTTGGTCACATTGTACCTCTCAGTTACACTGTACCTCTCAGTCACACTGTACCTCTCAGTCACATTATACCTCTCAGTTACACTGTACCTCTTAGTCAAATTATACCTCTCAGTCGGACTATACCCCTCAGTCACAATGTACCTCTCAGTCACACTGTACCTCTTAGTCACATTTTACCTCTCAGTCGCACTGCACCTCTCAGTCACACTGTACCTCTCAATCACACTGTACTCCTCAGTCACAATGTACCTCCCAGTCACACTGTACCTCTTAGTCACACTACACTATACCCCTCAGTCACACTGTACCTCTCAGTCACACTATACCTCTTAGTCACACTGTACCTCTCAGTCACAATGTACCTCTCAGTCACACTGTACCTCTCAGTAACACTGTACCTCTCAGTCACACTGTACCTCTCAATCACACTGTACCTCTCAGTCACACTGTACCTCTCAGTCTCACTGTACCTCTCAGTCACACTGTACCTCTCAATCACACTGTACTTCTCAGAAACATTAAAACTCTCAGTCACACTGTACCTCTCAGTCACACTATACCTCTTAGTCACATTATACCTCTCAGTCTGAAAGTACCCTTCGTTCACACTGTACCTCTCAGTCACACTGTACCTCTCAGTCACACTGTACTCCTCGGTCACACTGTACCTCTTAGTCACACTGTACCTCTCAGTCACACTGTATTTCTCAGTCACACTGTACTTCTCAGTCACATTGTACCTCTCAGACACACTGTACCTTTCAGTCACACTGTACCCCTCAGTCACACTGTACCTCTCAGTCACACTGTACCTCTCAGTCACACTATACGTCGCAGTCACAATGTACCTCTCAGAAACAATCTACCTCTCAGTCACACTGTACCTCTCAGTCACACTTTACCTCTTAGTCACATTGTACCTCTCAGTCACACTGTACCTCTCAGTCACACTGTACCTCTCAATCACACTGTACCTCTCAGTCACACTGTACCTCTCAGTCATACTGTACCTCTCAGTCACACTCTATCTCACAGTCACACTGTACCTCTCAGTCACACTGTACGTCTCAGTCACATTGTACTTCTCAGTCACATCAAACCTCTCAGTCACACTTTACCTCTCAGTCACACTGTACCTCTTGGTCACATTGTACCTCTCAGTTACACTGTACCTCTCAGTCACACTGTACCTCTCAGTCACATTATACCTCTCAGTTACACTGTACCTCTTAGTCACATTATACCTCTCAGTCGGACTATACCCCTCAGTCACAATGTACCTCTCAGTCACACTGTACCTCTTAGTCACATTGTACCTCTCAGTCGCACTGCACCTCTCAGTCACACTGTACCTCTCAATCACACTGTACTCCTCAGTCACAATGTACCTCCCAGTCACACTGTACCTCTCAGTCACACTACACTATGCCCCTCAGTCACACTGTACCTCTCAGTCACACTATACCCCTTAGTCACACTGTACCTCTCAGTCACAATGTACCTCTCAGTCACACTGTACCTCTCAGTAACACTGTACCTCTCAGTCACACTGTACCTCTCAATCACACTGTACCTCTCAGTCACACCGTACCTCTCAGTCACACTGTACCTCTCAGTCACACTGTACCTCTCAGTCACACTGTACCTCTCAATCACACTGTACCTCTCATTCACACTATACCTCTTAGTCGCACTGTACCTCTCAGTCACACTGTACCTCACAGTCACACTGTACCTCTTAGTCACATTATACCTCTCAGTCAGAAAATACCCTTCATTCACACTGTACCTCTCAGTCACACTGTACCTCTCAGTCACACTGTACCTCTCAGTCACACTGTTCTTTTCAGAAACATTATACCTCTCAGTCACACGGTACCTCTCAGTCACACTATATCCCTCAGTCACACTGTACCTCTCAGTCACACTGTACCTCTCAGTCACACTATACCTCTTAGTCACATTGTACCTCTCAGTCACACTGCACCTCTCAGTCACACGGTACCTCTCAAACACACTGTACCTCTCAGTCACACTGTACCCTCTCAGTCACACTGTACCTCTCAGTCACACTGTACCCTCTCAGTCACACGGTACCTCTCAGTCACACTATACCCCTCAGTCACACTGTACCTCTCAGTCACACTATACCTCTTAGTCACATTGTACCTCTCAGTCACACTGCACCTCTCAGTCACACGGTACCTCTCAATCACACTGTACCTCTCAGTCACACTGTACCTCTCAGTCACACTGTATTTCTCAGTCACACTGTACCTAGCAGTCACACTGTACCTCTCAGTCACACTATACCTCTCAGTCACACTGTACCTCTCAGTCACACTATACCTCTTAGTCACATTATACCTATCAGTCACACTGTACCTCTCAGTCACACCGTACCTCTCAGTCACACTGTTCTTTTCAGAGACATTATACCTCTCAGTCACACGGTACCTCTCAGTCACACTATACCCCTCAGTCACACTGTACCTCTCAGTCACACTATACCTCTTAGTCACACTGTACCTCTTAGTCACATATACCTCTCAGTCAGAAAATACCCTTCATTCACATTGTACCTCTCAGTCACACTGTAGATCTCAGTCACACTGTACCTCTCAGTCACACTGTACCTCTTAGTCACACGGTACCTCTCAGTCACATTATACCTCTCAGTTACACTGTACCTCTTAGTCACATTATACCTCTCAGTCGGACTATCCCCCTCAGTCACAATGTACCTCTCAGTCACACTGTACCTCTTAGTCACATTGTACCTCTCAGTCGCACTGCACCTCTCAGTCACACTGTACCTCTCAAGCACACTGTACTCCTCAGTCACAATGTATATCCCAGTCACACTGTACCTCTCAGTCACACTATACCCCTCAGTCACACTGTACCTCTCAGTCACACTATACCTCTTATTCACACTGTACCTCTCAGTCACAATGTACCTCGCAGTCACACTGTACCTCTCAGTAACACTGTACCTCTCAGTCACACTATGCCTCTTAGTCACACTGTACCTCTTAGTCGCACTGTACCTCTTAGTCACATTATACCTCTCAGTCAGAAAATACCCTTCATTCACACTGTACCTCTCAGTCACACTGTACCTCTCAGTCACACTGTACCTCTCAGTCACACTGTTCTTTTCAGAAACATTATACCTCTCAGTCACACTGTACCTCTCAGTCACACTGTACCTCTCAGTCACACTGTACCTCTCAGTCACACTGTTCTTTTCAGAAACATTATACCTCTCAGTCACACTGTACCTCTCAGTCACACTATACCTCTCAGTCACACTGTACCTCTCAGTCACAATGTACCTCTCAGTAACACTGTACCTCTCAGTCACACTATGCCTCTTAGTCACACTGTACCTCTTAGTCGCACTGTACCTCTCAGTCACACGGTACCTCTCAGTCACATTATACCTCTCAGTTACACTGTACCTCTTAGTCACATTATACCTCTCAGTCAGAAAATACCCTTCATTCACACTGTACCTCTCAATCACACTGTACCTCTCAGTCACACTGTACCTCTCAGTCACACTGTACCTCTCAGTCACACTGTACCTCTCAGTCACACGGTACCTCTCAGTCACATTATACCTCTCAGTTACACTGTACCTCTTAGTCACATTATACCTCTCAGTTGGACTATACCCCTCGGTCACACTGTACCTCTTAGTCACACTGTACCCCTCAGTCACACTGTATCTCTCAATCACACTGTACCCCTCAGTCACAATGTACCTCCCAGTCACACTGTACCTTTCAGTCACACTATACCCCTCAGTCACACTGTACCTCTCAGTCACACTATACCTCTTAGTCACACTGTACCTCTCAGTCACAATGTACCTCTCAGTCACACTGTACCTCTCAATCATACTGTACCTCTCAGTCACACTATACTTCTTAGTCAACTGCACCTCTTAGTCGCACTGTACCTCTTAGTCACATTATACCTCTCATTTAGAAAATACCCTTCATTCACACTGTACCTCTCAGTCACACTGTACCTCTCAGTCACACTGTACCTCTCAGTCACACTGTACTTTTCAGAAACATTATTTCTCTCAGTCACACGGCCCCTCAGTCACACTATACCCCTCAGTCACACTGTACCTCTCAGTCACACTGTACCTCTCAGTCACACTGTACCTCTCAGTCACACTGTACCTCTCAGTCACACGGTACCTAACAGTCACACTATACCTCTCAGTCACATTGTACCTCTCAGTCACACTGTACCTCTCAGTCACACTGTACCTCTCAGTCACACTATACCTTTTAGTCTCACTGTACCTCTTAGTCACATATACCTCTCAGTCAGAAAATACCCTTCATTCACACTGTACCTCTCAGTCACACTTTACCTCTCAGTCACACTGTACCTCTCATTCACACTGTACCTCTCAGTCACACGGTACCTCTCAGTCACACTATACCTCTCAGTCACATTGTATCTCTTAGTCACACTGTACCTCTCAGTCACACTGTACCTCTCAGTCACACTATACATCTCAATCACACTGTACCTCACAGTCACACTGTACCCCTCAGTCACAATATACCTCTCCCAATCACACTGTACCTCTCAGTCACATTGTACCTCTCAGTCACACTGTACCTCTCAGTCACACGGTACCTCTCAGTCAAACTATACCTCTCAGGCACATTGTACCTCTCAGTCACACTGTACCTCTCAGTCACACTGTACCTCTCAGTCACACTATACCTCTCAATCACACTGTACCTCTCAGTCACACTGTACCTCTCAGTCACACTGTACCTCTTAGTCACACTGTACCTCTCAGACACACTGTACTTCTCAATCACACTGTACCCCTCAGTCACAATGTACCTCCCAGTCACACTGTACCTCTCAGTCACACTGTACCTCTCAGTAACACTGTACCCCTCAGTCACACTGTACCTCTCAGTCACACTGTACCTCTCAGTCACACTGTACCTCTCAGGCACACTGTACTTCTCAGAAACATTATACCTCTCAGTCACACTATACCTCTCAGTCACACTATACCTCACAGTCACACTGTACCTCTCAGTCACACTATACCTCTCAGTCACACTGTACCTCTCAGTCACACTATTCCTCTTAGTCACACTGTACCTCTTAGTCACATTATACCTCTCGGTCAGAAAATACCCTTCATTCACACTGTACCTCTCAGTCACACTGTACCTCTCAAAACCATTATGTCTCTCAGTCACACTGTACCTCTTAGTCACATCATACCTTTCAGTCAGACTATACCCCTCAGTCACACTGTACCTCTCAGTCACACTGTACCCCTCAGTGTACCCCTCAGTCACATTGTACCTCTCAATCACACTTCACCTCTCAGTCACACGGTACCTCTCAGTCACATTATACCTCTCAGTTACACTGTACCTCTTAGTCACATTATACCTCTCAGTCGGACTATACCCCTCAGTCACGCTGTACCTCTCAATCACACTGTACCCCTCAGTCACACTGTACCTCTCAATCACACTGTACCCCTCAGTCACAATGTACCTCCCAGTCACACTGTACCTCTCAGTCACACTATACCCCTCAGTCACACTGTACTTCTCAGTCACACTGTACCTCTCAATCACACTGTACCTCTCAGTCACACTATACTTCTTAGTCAACTGTACCTTTTAGTCGCACTGTACCTCTTAGTCACATTATACCTCTCATTTAGAAAATACCCTTCATTCACACTGTACCTCTCAGTCACACTGTACCTCTCAGTCACACTGTACTTTTCAGAAACATTATATTTCTCAGTCACACGGCCCCTCAGTCACACTATACCCTTCAGTCACACTGTACCTCTCAGTCACACTATACCTCTTAGGCACACTGAACCTCTTAGTCACATATACCTCTCAGTCAGAAAATACCCTTCAGTCACACTGTACCTCTCAGTCACACTGTACCTCTCAGTCACACTGTACCTCTCAGTCACACTGTACCTCTCAGTCACAGTGTACCTCTCAGTCACACGGTACCTCTCAGTCACACTATACCTCTCAGTCACATTGTACCTCTCAGTCACACTGTACCTCTCAGTCACACTATACCTCTCAATCACACTGTACCTCACAGTCACACTGTACCCCTCAGTCACAATATACCTCCCAGTCACACTGGACCTCTCAGTCACACTGTACCTCTCAGTCACACTATACCTCTCAGTCACATGGTACCTCTCAGTCACACTATACCTCTCAGTCACACTATACCTCTCAATCACACTGTACCTCTCAGTCACACTGTACCTCTCAGTCACACTGTACCTCTTAGTCACACTGTACCTCTCAGTCACACTGTACCTCTCAATCACACTATACCCCTCAGTCACAATGTACCTCCCAGTCACACTGTACCTCTCAGTCACACTGTACCTCTCAGTAACACTGTACCCCTCAGTCACACTGTACCTCTGAGTCACACTGTACCTCTCAGTCACACTGTACCTCTCAGGCACACTGTACTTCTCAGAAACATTATACCTCCCAGTCACACTATACCTCTCTGTCACACTGTACCTCTCAGTCACACTGTACTTCTTAGTCACACTGTACCTCTTAGTCACATTATACCTCTCGGTCAGAAAATACCCTTCATTCACACTGTACCTCTCAGACACACTGTACCTCTCAGAACCATTATACCTCTCAGTCACACTGTACCTCTCAGGCACACTGTACCTCTTAGTCACATCATACCTTTCAGTCAGACTATACCCCTCAGTCACACTGTACCTCTCAGTCACACTGTACCCCTCAGTCACACTGTACCTCTCAGTCACACTGTACCTCTCAGTCACACTTTACCTCTTAGTCATATTGTACCTCTCAGTCACACTGTACCTCTCAGTCACACTGTACCTCTCAATCACACTGTACCTCTCGGTCACACTGTACCTCTCATTCACACTTTACCTCTTAGTCATATTGTACCTCTCAGTCACACTGTACCTCTCAATCACACTGTACCTCTCGGTCATACTGTACCTCTCAGTCATAATAATAATAATAATAATAAAGTATTTATTTATCGAGGGTGCAGGTATATCCAAGCACAAATTTGTAAAATCAAGATTAAAAACATATATGCACCAACCCTATGAGCATAGTTCATCTGCCGTGGGGCCCTCACAGATAAATAAATAAATAAATAATAATAATAATAATAAACCATGCATCGATATTTAGCGTATTACATTATATGTATATAATATATAAAACCTCAAATTACGCAAATCTATACGTTTTACATAATTGGTAAGAAAATATATAATAATAAAATAAAGAAAAAATAGCTATTAGAATTAATGTTTCTAGTAATAATTAAGTTGATATTACATATGGATGAGATCTACACAATTCCCATAATTTATTAACTTATAAATATAATATAAAAGCATTTACTAAAATTTGTTTGTATGATAAATCGGACAATCTTATTAAAACAAATTAACGAAAAAATTCTACAAACATTTTGCATATATACTGCAAATACTTTTGAAGTACCGGGGTAATATAATTGATGTAGATACATATATAATTAATAATAGAAAATCAAAAAAAAATCTTATCTTTATGGAAAATGCATATATTTAAGTATATTTACATAACTCATATTTCTTTTTTTATCAACATATAAAGATAATATGAGGTATTTACATACATAGGGCCTACATACATGGTGAATATAAGAATTATGTACATACATGTATACATTATTTACATTTGTGAGTACAACTAAAGCACAATTGCAGGCACAAAATACAAATCTGTAATAAAATCGATCCACGTTGTATTTCCATTTTTATATTCGCGCATGTATTCATTTAATGTTGTTGCTTTACGAGCTTTATCAGAAAGGGAATTCCAGATTTTCGGGCCAAAAAACCTCAGGCTCTTGTGATGAGCTGCTGGTACATGTAGTTTATTACTTGTTTTTTATCTTAAGGAGTGATTTGTATATGTGCATGCCGGTTTAAACAAATTAGTTATATGGGTAAAACCAAAAATTGGGGTAATTTTGTAGCATCAAAAATGGCAGTGAGGTGACCAACAAAGAGGAGGAAAACTACTTGATGGGTTTGGTGCACTGATCCCATTAGAGCATGAAAAAGTCACTGGCTGCGCTAGAAATTTTTTTTTTGTTTTAAAATCGTCATTTTAAAAAAGTTACAACATCCACTTACTACTCCGTTACCAAATCCAAACCATTTCAAAAATGATGTTACTTTGTTTAGCTTCACATCACACTTTTAAACGTGATATCTTTATTGAAGCATAATACTAAACAATGGTACCGCAAAACTGCTAAAAATTTAAGAAATTTTGACAGGATTAACAATTTTTTTATTTCAACTCCGTTACCAACCTAAAAAATACTCAACTCCGTTACCAATTGTTTGGCTCTACATAAATATAAACTGTATATTTTCTTAACATAACATCGATCATAAATGGGTGCTCTATTTATATGGGGACAACGAGCCATGTTTTAAAAGACTATATGGGTAAAACCAAAAATTGGGGTAACTTTGTAGTATCGAAAATGGCAGTGAGGTGACCATCAAAGAGGAGGAAAACTACTTTATAGGTTTGGTGCACTGATCCCAATAGAGCATGAAAAAGCCACTGGCTGCGCTAGAAATTATTTTTTTTGCTTCAAAAAATCATTTTAAAAAAGTTGCAACATTTCACTTACTACTCCGTTACCAAATCCAGACCATTTAAAAAATTATGTTACTTTGTTTAGCTTGACATCACACTTTTAAACGTGATATCCTTATTGAAGCATAATACTAAACAATCGTACATCAAAACTGCTAAAATTTTTAAAAAAATTGATGGGATGAACAAAAATCTTGATTTCAACTCCGTTACCAAGCCAAAAAATACTCAACTCCGTTACCAAATGTTTGGCTCGACATGATTATAAACTGTATATTTTCTTATCATAACATCGATCATAAATGGGTGCTCTATTAATATGGGGACAACGAGCCATGTTTTAAAAAACTATATCATCAATCATTATGACTGTAAAACCCATAAAATTTGACAATTCACCACTCCGTTCCCTTTTCTTGGTAACGGAGTAGAGTGGAACGGAGTAGTAAAATTAAAAGTATTCTAGTGATTAATGAAAAGATCTGGGCAATAATTCAAAAATATAACATACGGATGGAAATAGTCCCCATAGCAACTGTTGTAGGCATACAATCATAAAACCCAACTCGTTTTTATACCCACAAGGCTAGGAACGGAGTAGTAAAAACAAAATTATATTTTCTAACTTTTTGGTAATACCTGTTTCGAATAACTTGTCACTCGACAATATTAATTCTTTCAAGGTGAAACACTCGTATAAGGCCCTTTAGTGTGTCAAACTACACTTGATATAATTTTAGTTCATGATTATTCACTTGATGGGGCATGCTACAATAATGGTAACGGAGTAGAGTGCAAATGTGGGGACATGTATATTCATCAAAATTATTTATATCGATATCAATTTTAAGTCGAATTTTGATCATTGATTAGTTAAAGTGAACAATGTCTAGCCATGAAATGTAATTGTTAGAATTATATTGTGATTTTGTATCCTACAGTGAAGTTTTAAAAAGTGAAATTTTCTCTGGGGACATGCCATTTTCCACGTTTCCATGACATAGAGCTCTTATAAAACCATATATATATATTTTTTTTTTACAAATAATCTAAACATTATTAAGTAGTAATGCCTAAACGTGAAGTTGCACCATTTATTTTTAATATTATTATAATTAAATCAAAATGCGGACCTTTTAAGTCCTGGGGACACTAATTTTATGTAAAATTACCCCAATTTTTGGTTTTACCCATATCATCAATCATTATGACTGTAAAACCCATAAAAATTGACAATTCACTACTCCGTTCCCTTTTCTTGGTAACGGAGTAGAGTGGAACGGAGTAGTACAATTAAAAGTATTCTTGGGATTAATGAAAATATATGGGCAATAATTTAAAGATATATCATACGGGTGGAAATAGTCCCCATAGCAACTGTTCTAGGCATGCAAGCATAAAACCAAATTCGTTTTCATACCCACAAGGCTAGGAACGGAGTAGTAAAAACAAAAGCATATTTTCGAACTTTTTGGTAATACCTGTTCCGAATAACTTGTCACTCAACGATATTAATTCTTTCAAGGCGAAAAACTCGTATAAGGCCATTCAGTGTGTCAAACTACACTTGATATAATTTTAGTTCATGATTATTCACTTGATGGGGCATGCTACAATGATGGTAACGGAGTAGAGTGCAAATGTGGGGACATGTATATTCATCAAAATTTTATATATCGATATCAATTTTAAGTCGAATTTTAATCATTGATTAGTTCAAGTGAACAATGTCTAGCCATGAAATGTAATTGTTAGAATTATATTGTGATTTTGTATCCTACAGTGAAGTTTCAAATAGTGGATTTTTTTCTGGGGACATGCCATTTTCCACGTTTCCATGACATAGAGCTCTTATAAAACCATTTATATATATATTATTTTTACAAATAATCTAAACATATTTAAGTAATAATGCTTAAACGTGAAGCTGCACCATTTATTTTTAATATTTTTATATTTAATTCAAAATGCGGACCTTTTAAGTCCTGGGGACACTAATTATATGTAAAGTTACCCCAATTTTTGGTTTTACCCATATAAGCAGGGGTGAGGTTGTTCAAAGCTTTGAATACCATTAAGGCTTGTTTTTTTTCAACAATCTTATCATACTGTACCTCTCAGTCACACTGTACCTCACAGTCACACTGTACCTGTCAGTCACACTGTACCTCTCAGTCACACTGTACCTCTCAGTCACACTGTACCTCTCAGTCACACTGTACCTCTCAGTCACACTGTACCTCTCAGTCACACTGTACCTCTCAGTCACACTGTACCTCTCAGTCACACTGTACCTCTCAGTCACACTGTACCTCTCAGTCACACTATACCCCTCAGTAAAACTGTGCCTCTCGGTCACACTGCACCTCTCAATCACACTGTCGCACATTGCACCTCACGGTCACATTGTACCGCTCGGTCACACTATGCCCCTCAGTCACACTATGCCTCTCAGTCACACTGTACCTCTCAGTCGGCCGGCCCCGATGGCTCATTCGTATCGACTGGGGCTGGTAGCCTGGGAGTACCAGGTTCGAATTCCGGTCGGGACGGATATTTGTCATCGTGGTTGTGCATATACAGTGCTCCAAACTGTTCAAAGGCATGGAGTGTACAGTGCTGCCTATGGTATTGTGCACTATAAAGAACCCTTGAAGTCATTCGAAATAAGAGTAGGGCATAGTCCCGGCTTCGGGCTCCCTTCTGTCGCAATATTGCCTTGTGTTGATAGCGTATACCCGGGGTACATATAGAGAGAGACACATTATAGGTGTTACTAGCTTCGTTTACTGACACAGACTGCCTGGGTGTGGTACAGGGTGGATGGCGTGGGATCACGCCGTAATCTGATATGTACCATACAGTACATATCTCTCAACACATACAAGTACCATTCACATCTCCCTCTCTCGCAAGACTAAGAATTATGTATTTACATTCTACTGTGGTACTTTGTTAGTTTAATAATCCACTAGTTAACAGGTTAATAATTATATTGTCTTAAATCCGCTAATGCTTATGGTTGAGTGCATGAGCTACACGATACGTCCGGATCGTGTCTACTCGGGCGGGACGGATCCATGGCCAATGTCTCTACGATGTGGTGTGGCGGTATCGTCGCTAGGCTGTGCTGTATCGGCGGCTTCGTCATCGTCATCATCGCTGTCACTATGTGTTGTATTCACGGATTTGTTTGTGCGTATGTGTATCCGATTTCTTCTGATCACTGCCCCGTCCTCTCCTTCTATGATGTATGATCTACTTGCTTTCTCATTTTTATTGATCGCCATTTTGTTGTGACACCTCTTCAGTGCATGTACCACACTGATGTGCCCGATAATAAGACATCTAAGACATTTTTGTCGTGGTGCTTTCTGACAGTTTCTTGGCGCTTCATCGTGGCATACCTGGCTTTGTGGTCAGTATCAGACATGCACATGGCACTTGGTAGTGTCGCCATGCGTGTATTGCGTTGCATTAGCACCTGCAGTGGTGAAAAACCTGTGCCCTGTCTGGGTCTGTTACGATAGTCCAGCAACATTTTGTAAAATTTAATATCCGTGCCTGACGCTTGCGCCTTTTCCATTAACTGCTTGGCGATCTTTACTGCTGCTTCTGCCTGTCCGTTTGCTCTCGGGTAATGTGGCGACGATGTTATATGTTTAATTCTCCATTCGTGCATGAGCGTAGCAAACTCTTTGGACGAAAATTGTGCGGCGTTGTCCGTGGTAAAGTTGTCTGGCGATCCAAAACGACCAAATATTGAGCGCAATTTCAAAATGGTATCTTTTGATATGGATTGGCGGAGTCTGTCTATCTCAAAGTATCCACTCAAACTGTTGACTGTCACAAGATAATCTTTATTTTTCACTGTTATATGTCTGCGCTCACCTTACTCCAAGCTCTTGTTGCCGTTTCAGGTTGCCACAATGTTTCTCGCTGCTGATTAGGTGCAGTTTCGGCGCATATCTGGCACTTGTCAAATGCAGTCTTTGGCTCAGCTGTCATTTGTGGCCAAAACATAGACTCTCTTGCATGAGTCTGCGGCGGCCATGTGCGGGGTGTGCGCGAGCTTTAAATACTTATGTCTCAGTGTTTTATGAATCACAAGGGCCTGGCCTTTATTAAATACGTTGTCAAATACCACTAACTCGTCTTTATGTTCCCAGTATGAACTAACCTCATGGGGACAGTCTTTTTTTTCATATGGCCATCCGTCGTTGACAAGTTTGCGTAGTGTGAATAGTGACCTCTTCTCATGACAGTGCGTCTGCAATGTGTGGACCTTTTCCCGGTATGTATTCGATTTCATAATCATAAGTCATTAGTCGCATCATCATTCTCTGTAGCCACATTGACACTTTAGCCACTGGCTTTTTCCGGAGTGTGACCAGAGGCTGGTGGTCATTGTGAACTATGATAGGATGCCCATATGTGTATTGGAGAAACTTTTCTAGACCAAATAGTACGCTCAGCAGCTCCTTTCCAATTTGACCATAGTTCTGCTCTGTGAGAGTCATTGCGCGGCTGGCTTATGCGATGGGCTGTCCCTCTTGCAGCAATGCTGAGCCGAGGCCATCTTTTGAGGCGTCACACTGTACTACGAGCCGCTTTCTGGCGTCATAGTGCTTAAGCAATCGGAGCGGCGCACACAAGTGCTTTATTTTTTTTCATACTCTCTTCTTGTTCTGCCTCCCATTTCCATATAATGTCTTTGTTGATCTGTATAGGTCTTACGACGGTCGCCAGGTGTGGTATGAACTTTGAGAGATAGTTCACCACGCCCAAGAGGCGTTTTGTGCCAGCTACGTCAGTTGGGGCAGGCATGTTCTGGGTGGCCTTTACCTTTTCTAGGTCAGGACGTATTCCATCAGCTCCTAGTACATGACCCATTATGTCTAAATGTGGCTGCCGTAGATTGAATTTCTTTGCAGTCAGAGCGATGTTCTTTTCCTGGCATCTGTTCAGTAGATTTGACAGTCTTTTGTCGTGTGACTTTGTAGCTTCGTCAATATCTGCACCGACCCCTGCTACAATGATGTCATCGACTATACACTAGATACCTTCTAGGCCGACCAGTGCGTCGTGTACTCTGCGTTGAAAAATTTCACCTGAGACCTTTAACCCAAATGGAAGCTTATTCCATTTGTATTTTTTTCCAGGGGGTTTGAAATGTGGTCAGTTCACTGGCCGTGTCGTCCAGTACAACGTGCCAGTACCCAGATTTCTTGTCAACTTTAGAAAACACTTTTGCATCAGCAATTTCAGGGAGTATTTCTTGAAATGTAGGTATGTGGTAATGCTCGCGTTTAAGTGCTACAACGGTCTCGGTCTATACAGACTCTCACACTGCCGTCTTTCTCATGGGCAACTACCATTTGTGATACCCACTCAGTTGGTGTTGTCACCTCACTGATAATTCCAAGTTTGCTAAACCGGCGTAGTATATAGCTCTTTTTTCACTGGGTTACGTAGAGCATTTGGAATTTGACTGGCAGGGAGGGCTGAAGGTCGCACAGATGGGTCTAACTGTAGATTTGCAGTGCCGTCTAGGGTCCCGAGCTCCCTGTTGAATACGTCATGATGTTCACTGATGTACTTCTCTTTTGTTTTTAATTTATATTTAGTCACTGCTGCGCATTCATATTTCTTCGTTTGCATGGTGACCAGTCCCATGTCTTGAACAGTCTTGCATCCCGATATAGGAGTGCGCTTACCAGGAACAATAACAATCTGTGCAGTATGTTTTGTTGCCGTCTTATAGGGCTGAAAATGTCTATGGAAGCGGTGCCCATAGATGTCTGAGTGGAACCATTCCACATTCGCAGTATGTGACCTGGGCTTTTGATCTTAACCTTGCCAAAATATATGTCATGTGTGCTTATCAGGCCTACGGTGGCCCCAGTATCCAACAGGAACACTTTTTTTCGGCCCATAACTCTCAGCACTGCTCTGTGCTCGGATCTGTCAGCGCCTACAGCCGCAATGTCATCGGCATCTATGTCACCTTCGCTGCTGCTAGCAGTATCATCAGGGGGGTCGTCACTTGTCTAACCTTCATTCCACGGCGACAGCATTGTGAAAAGTAGTTTGAATTGCCGCATTTGCGACAGCTTTTCCCGTAGGCTGGGCAGTTCTCTTTTCGCATAGTATGAGAGTATCCACCATAGATATATTCTCAGGATATCTATGGTATCCACAATACTTGCACTTTTTATCTGTGGCCTCTGACCTAAAGTTTCTGCGGCGTGACCTCTGGGTCAGCTGTACCACCTTCTGCTATATCACGTGCCTGGGAACTAGCAGATTCCGAGGCTTTAATGTCAATACAGGCTGCCAAGCTGAGTTTTCTGACTTGCAGTATTCTTTCTCTCAGAGTGCTGTCTTGTATTCCATATATAATCTGATCTTTCAGATATTTTTCCTGCATGTTTTCAGAGAACTCACAGGTTCTCATTAATTCTCGTAGTGATGTAATGAAGTCGCTTATACATTCTCCAGCCTGCTGCTGACGGCAGCGAAACACGTAGCGCTCATAGGTGTCGTTTACTTCGCCTATGACTGCGTTCTCCATCATCAGTATTAACGTGTTTAGTTCATTAGTGTCCATTGCGGCTCCGTCAGTTTTTGTCGGGACTGGCTGGTTCCGTAGCAGCTTCTTCCCGTCGGCGCCCAGAGCTATGCGGAATAGTGATGTCTGGATCTCGGCTGACTTGTCTGCCACTGACTGCACTATGGCGTAGTCTTGCTAATCAGCTCGGACACGAACCCAGTCCGCGCGTGCAGCAGAACCACATTGCAAAGCGGTGGGCGCCTTAACCCCCCAAATACGCTATGTATTCGGCATTGTGAGAGCAATAAATATATTACACTGAAGTTAACTTTCAATATCCACTAATCTTTTTGCAAATAGGAAGAAAAAAACATTGTGTTTTTTACACTGTAGCTATGGTTCGTACTCCCGCTGCCACCATGTTGATAAAGTATACCCGGGGTACATATAGAGAGAGACACATATAGGTGTTATTGGCTTCGTTTATGCCTTGGTCACAATTCACAAAGGGGGCCTTCCCGGGCAGTTCCCGGGCTGCTTTTGGCCCTTTTTTGGCCGTCCCGCTCGGGACCTGGTGGGACCCCAACCGGGTGCCGTTAATTTTTTTCACCTCGCGTCGACCCCGGGTTACTTTCAATTAAAAGTAACCCGGGCCCCGGCGATAAATAAAGCACGGATCCAGCCCGTAAACTGCCCGGCAGGGGCTCGGCGGGGCCCCTGCCGGGATCCGCCAGGGATACGGGGACAAATTTTGAAGGAAAGCACGCAGGGTACCCGCCCGTACCCCCTACGGTACCCGGGAGGGAGCCTGTGGGGTCCTGACTCGGCTTGTAGGGGGACAAGGGCGGAGTCCCGCCGGTGCACTTACGATGCCCAAATGGGCCCCGGTCGGGACCCTTGAATAATCTCCAGGGGGGATCATAGTTAATGAGATACGAATTGATCAATGTTCAATAAATCAACCCATAAATAAATCAATCAATTAATAAAACAATTAGGTAACTTCTCATTTTACAAACTGGGTTTGTCACTTGAATCAACTTGCATCACAGTCATAATGTATACAAATAACCCAGTCTTTAAATTTCCCTTACTTTTGTGGATAGGCCTACTAACAATTATGCAATAATTTATTGATAATAGTTTATTGATAGTTTATTAATAATTTAAAGGACTGATAGAGGCCTAATACTTCTCTCAATTGAAAGCCAAGACGTTTCAAAAGTTCGTGGAACAACTACGGATCCATCCTGATGAAAGATCCATCCTGATGAAAGTCTTCGTGGTGTTCGACCCTGTAAAAGGGTCTTGCATTGCTCGTAACAGGCTCTTAGCCAGTACAGCGTCGAATCGACCACATTAGTCTTGCAGGCTTTTTTCTATATTTCTTACTCTGCGAGAAATGCCGTACGGCCAGCATTGTAACGGTGTCGGGATGCTGCAAGCCTAAACCTGAGGCCATGCAGTTAAATGAATATCGTCAGCAGAGTGAATATTGCTTACGTCGCTTTCTGCACAATCATGGCTATATCGCGACAGGAGGAAGCCCGAAGTCGGGACTATGCCCTACTCTTATCGAATGACTTCGAGGGTTCTTCATAGTGCACAGTACCATAGACAACACTGCGCACTCCAGGCCTTTGAACAGTTTTTTGAGAACTGTATATGCACAACCTCGATGACACATATCCGACCCGGCCGGGATTCGAAACCAGTACCTCTGAGTTTCGAGCCAAAGCTGGACCGAATGAGCCATCGGGGACGGCCAATATTATATTGCCAGCAGCTTACATCTCCTGGAGTATGTGTTTTGATAAAAAAATAATTGATAGGAACATAGGGCCTACCCCTATAAAGGTTGAATTGACCGTTTACATATTGACAACTTTGACATATTTTTTATTTCTTATTTTTTTTTGCAAGTTTTCTTTTGCGGCGCGAATCGGTCATACGCAACAACAGCAGTATAGGCGGCAGCAGTAGCAGTCATTTTTATCCCAGGAATTTGAACAGTTTAGGTCACTGCATATGTGTGCACCAAGAAAATATATCGGTCGCAGAGGGATTCAAACCCGGTACCCCCGGGCTCTGAGTCAACCACGCTACCAATGAGCTATCCTGTCATATATACCCTTGTCTGGACCCCTGAGATATGGTTGACCATCACCCTCACAGGTAAATAAACCTTCCGCGGAGAATTAAAAACCTTCCGCAGAGAATTAAAAACCTTCCGCGGAGAATTAAAAACCCTCCGCGGACAATAATTTTTAAAAACCTTCCGCGGAGAATTAAAAACCTTCCGTGAAGAATTTAAAGTTTTTAATTCTCCACGGAGGGTTTATTTACTTATGAGGGTAATGGCCAACCATACTGAGAGGCCCTGCAGGACCCATGCCGATGCACGGGCGGTGCCCGCCCGACATACCTTACACTTTACGGTCCCCGGTCGGGTCCCGTTAGGGATACCTACGGGGGCTCAGGACATTTCGCACCATAGACGTTTCGCCCCCCAAGACGTTTCCCACCCACCTTCAAGACGTTTCGCCCCCGTCGCCGTGACGACTTGTCCCAGTTTAAGACGTTTCGCCCCTCTGTGAGACGTTTCGCACCCACGGAAGCCGTTTCGCCCCCTATGTGAGACGCGTTTCGCCCCCTATTTAGACAGTTCGCCCCCTATTGAGACGTTTCGCCCCCTATTGAGACGTTTTGCCCCTAGGGAAGACGTTTCGCCCCCTGGGAAAGACGTTTCGCCCCCTCTCTAAATTGAGACATTTCGAGCCCTTATGTGAGACGTTTCGCCCCCCCCCCCATTCTTATAGGACGTTTCTTATTTAACCCGATAATGACAACCAATCAAAATCGTTCTTTCAATGCCCTGCTGTCAATGTTTGTTTTTTGGCGCTCATTCACGGAACTGAATAGCCTACACCAGGACCTTATGAAAATGAACAGGTAAGTTATGCCGCGTGAAAATAAACTTATACAATGTAAATATAGGCCTATCCCTGACACATGACAACTATTATTGCTTGCAACATTTACAAAAAAATATGAAAGCTGGAATACTACCAAATATATGTGAATTGACAACTACGCGTATTATTGACCGTGGCCGCATTTGATTACGACGCCCGATGTGCATTTTACATTGCTTAGTATCTGAGACATTCACCCAAGGTTACTTTATTGTTGGTCCACCGTCTACGACACTGGGCCAACATTGGGTAAATAAAGGCCTATAGTCAACTTAACATGCTTAATGACGGGAAATGCCGGCCGCAGATCCCGCTTTTTTCGCCACATTATTTAAAAAAGCCACCTAAATTGACCTAAATATACTTAACGGCCGGCTGCCCCCCCCCCCACGTTTTTTTTTCAAATCCTGAAAAAAACCTTGGCTAAATAACAATAAAAGCCTTCTCATAATATAACCCACATAAAAAACAAGTGGGTCATAGATCTATTTCAATCTTTGTCTTCAACGCACATAAAATCACCCGGAATAAATAACTACATGTATATCAATCTATATAATTATGTGGCTTACTTATTTAACCCACAACAAAGCATCCAGGCTAAATAACTATTTCCACATCAAACAACCCGGGCTAAATAACAATTCCAACCTTCTAATTTAACCGCATTTAAGAACCCAGACTATATACATATTTCAACCTTCGTATTTAGCCCACAACAAAGCATCTGGGTTATAAACGTTTACAGCCTTCTTATTTAACCCACAGAAAAGCAGCTGGGTAATATAGAACTAGGCCTATCTCAACCTTTATATTTCATCCACACCAAATCCACCAGGCTAGATAACTATCCTAACCTTCTTATTTAGCCCACAGAAAATCACATACTGGGCTATTTAACTATTTGAACCTTCTATTCACCCCAAATAAAAGCAAGTAGGTTTTATAACTTTTCAACCGACATATTTAACACACAGAAAACATCCCGTCTAAATAACACTACAAACCTACTTATATAACCTACATAAAACAAGTGGGTTTTAGAGCTATTTCAATCTTCGTCTTCAACCCACATCAAATCACCGGGGATAAATAACTATGTCAACCTATGTACTTATTTAACCCACAACAAAGCATCCAGGCTAAATAACTATTTCCACATCAAACAGCCCGGGCTAAATAACAATTCCAACCTTCTTATTTAACCCGCAATTAATAACCCAGACTATATACCTATTTTAACCTTCGCATTTAGCCCACAAAAAAGCATCAGGGTTATAAACGTTTACAACATTCCCATTTAACCCACAGAAAAGCAGAAAAGACTGTATACCTCCTATTTCTACCTTCATAGCTTCCAGCCCACAGAAAATCTATTTAACCCAAATAAAAGCAAGTAGGTTTTATAACTTTTCAACCGACATATTTATTTAGCTCACAGAAAACACCCGGGCTAAACAACAATTACACCCTTCTTTATGCCTACACGTAATAAAGCACCCAGACATATTTCAACCTTCTTATTTAGCCCACTACAATGCACCTGGGTTATATAATTTTGCAACCTTCTTATTTAACACACAGAAAAACAGCTGGGTTACAGAGCGATTTTCTAATCTTCTTATTTAATCCACAACAAATACACCGGGCTAGATAACTGTCCCAACCTTCTTATTTAACCTGCAGAAAATCACCTAGGCTATTAAACTATTTGAACCTTCTTTAACCTACAGAAAAACAGCTGGTTATAGAAATATTTTCGTATTTAATCCACACCAAATCCACTGGGTTAAATAACTATTCCAACCTGTCTTATTTAAACCACAGAAAAGCAGCAGGGTTATTTCAACATGTCTGAGCAAGGTAATCTAGAGTATATCTTGTGCAAAATATGCGCTATGAGCACTAGAACATAAATCGTTGTTGCCACACAGTACACTTATGTAGCAGAATTGCGTTCTCGTAATGATTAAATTATGCTATAGTGATATTTGTTTTTGTTGTCTTTGTACAGGATAAAGGTACAGCGATACAATTTTTAGATCATTCTCCTGGAGACACGACTGCCCCGTATACACATGATACAGTAGTGTATGAGAGATAAAATTGTAAGTATGCCTATCTACCTAATTTATGTGTTACCCAACAAATATTTCAGTTATTGTAGTTATCATATTGTAATTTTTTTTATCAAAATATTAAATGCAAATTTCGAATTTGATCACCACGAATAGAACATATTAAAAAAAAAATTGTTTCATTGATCCATTCATTATTTTATTTTCAGCGAGACGCCAGTGGTTTTAGAAGAATATATGGACACTCTATATGAACACTCAAAGTCACTGGCTATATTTGTTTTATCTGTATAAGTAACATAAACAAGATCGACATTATTTTATGTGTGATATGATTTTCTAATTGTTTAAAAATTAATAAATGCAAGTGCAACATTCGTAATTATTATTATCTCATCATTAACTTTATAATATTATTGAATGTGTTCACATGGTCGCAGAGTAACACAAAAGTTATCCACAAAAGGATTACCTACTTCTTGTCTGTACATTATTAAATTATCTAGTAGCTATAACAACCACCATTATATAGTTCCGGTACAATTGTAAACAAAGCACTAAATTATAATACTTACATTTTATTAATAAACAGGATAGTAGGCCTACTCCCCCCCCTACACTTTCCACCACCCGATAGAATACTATTATATGTACACAGAAGTAAAATACAGAAAATATGTGCCCCTGAGCCCTTGTTGAAATGATGTGTTTTCCCTATGAGGCGAAAACGAATGCATATCTGCCAAGCATTTTAATTGACAATCACTAAGAATCATTGCGCTATGACCAAAACCTTTTCATTGCGTACTCAGGCAGGTAAGTCTACATACAATGTAAGTAAAGCCTACATACAAAAGTATGAGTAATACGAGCTAGTGGTACTTGGGATTACGCGTTCACAATGTATCTTTGACTTTTTTGAAAAAAAAAACAATTTCACCATACATTCTATAGTTCCTCAAATATTATTATAAACATAAACACAATGCTATTTCAAAACTTTTTGGTAAACCATAAATGGTACCTTGGATAAAGGCGATAATAACTTAATCTAAACAACCGATGATAATAGTGTTCACTTTGCCTTGATCAGTCTTAATACAAGGACAAATTGAACAGATTGTTACTACCTTCAGAAACGCATAGTCGTCACAGACTGGAAGAGGATAAACCATGGACCTACTCACAAAACAGAAGGCGAATAGTATAAATTAATTCACAAATATGTATTTTTTTTGTTTATAGCTAAATGTAATAATGATAACAGTAATTTGAAACATGTATTGCAGTAATATCGTGCGCTCACTATGTGACCTCAGGAATAAGTCTCCGTCATGGAGTGGTATAAAAAAATATACTTTAGAACTCTAATCTGATTCAACACATCAACATTACCTAGTTAAAAACAAGTCAGACGTTTCACCTAACTGATTAAAAATATTCACACAATGCTGAAATATTTGCGTATCAACCATGGGGACCAAAGAGTTGTTCCAATTTGAAATCATCACAAATAGCTTAGTTAGCTCTTTCTGCTTCATTTGAATATCTATGTTATGGGTCTACGGTCATAACAATTCGCTAATTCCTTTCAGTGCGGGAGTCGTTTACGTTTAATGACGGTCCCCGCGCTGAAAGGGTTCAAAATAATTTAGGGAAAGTATCACGGTAAAATATAAGCTCCGAGCGTCCCCACCATAGCGGTATAATGGCCAAAACTAGAAGGAACTACCACTAACGTGCTAGTGAGTTTGGACGGGGCCATTGTTTCTGAAGGAGCGCGAGAGCGAGCCAGAGTCAGAACCAGAGCTAAAGACAGACAGAGTCAGAGCAAGAGACAGAGCCAGAGACAGAGCAAGAGCGCCAGAGACAGAGCCAGAGACAGACTGAGACGAGCCAGAGACAGACAGAGACAGAGACAGAGTCAGACAGAGATATAGCCTGAGACAGAGCCATAGACAGAGACAGACAGAGGCAGAGCCAGAGACAGACAGAACCAGATACAGAGGCAGAGACAGACAGAGCCAGAGACAGAGGCAGAGACAGAGCCAGAGCCAGAGACAGAGGCAGAGCCAGAGCCAGAGACAGAGCCAAAGCCAGAAACAGGCAGACACAGAACCAGAGCCAGAGTCAGAGCCATAGACAGAGACAGACAGAGACTGAGACACATATTGAATTTTTACGAGTGAGCGGGGAAGAAACATTTTGCTTTTTTCCAACTTGAAGGCCAGAGTGGGGTTCGAACCCGCGATTTCCAACTTTCCAAGCAGGTAGCTTTAACCACTGCACCAGGGCACCCGCCCTGTCGAATTAACAATTTTTTTATCGGAAAGTTGTGCTTAATATTTTATACAACGGATATTTGAATTTTGAGCAACATGTATGATTATAATTTGACACAAACATATGGCAGTTATAATGCATTAAACAATAACAGAATAATTATCTTCTATATGATATTGATTACAGGCTCTATAAAGGGGCAAATGATCTATTTCTTCGACCCACTAAACAATAGACATTAGCCCACTGTTGGATTAATGATGTACCGCTGTCTGCAACACGGGCCCAACGTTAAACCAACATTGTATTGACGTATCGTGTTATCGGGAACAAGCTTTTAACAAGAGTATTAAATTGTGTATGCTGTGTACACAAATTGTATGCATTTTGGATGTGGGTAACCATCATTTGTGTTCATGAACGTCGATCAAACTGTAAAACCAGCCGGTTTTAACGACATTCTGAAGTTTTGTTAAAGGTATAGTCAACTGTCAAAATACACTGAACAAGGGTGTCCCCAGAATGCAACAGTGGCCCCTGGACATTCCACAATGACATATCACCCCACATATACAGTTATCAGCCAAGATAATAATACTATAATGCGTTTCATACACATCGCCGCATTATAAACAAGTTCCCAAATCATATAAACGCTATATACTTGAGCGACATCTATGAGGAAATAATTCACCAATTCTCTTATGTGGGCTTAGTGTTGAGACACAAACAGTTGTGTTCCCATGGGGGTCTGGAAACAGTTGACTCACCGCATATTAACAGTGAGAGCTTTCCCAGCCAACACGGCACCCTCACCAAATGTTGGTTTTTTTGGGATTTGCTCAGTTGTGCATAAAGGCGTCCGTGGGTAAATAAGATGTAAATATTCTCTGTATAACTTCAGATATTATACTGCATTGAATAATATGATGTTGTATAAAAATACGAGAAAAACAATCAGGTAATATACTATAACATAAAAGGAGCACTGTCTAAATTATATTTATTAATATTAATTTTTATAATTAGATGCATCTAAAAGTACAATTTTCTTATGTTATAGTACAGTACCTGATTGTTTTGCTGATAATTATTGTTTATATAAATAGGATAATATAAACACAGGATAGTAAGTTAAGTATCTGTATGCGTGGTACACACAGCTAATTTAGCCTTTTTAGTGCATGAACAGCACTCAGCACAATTACAGCGGAAAGCAGTTGTGTCAATATTGGGCCAGCATTACTGATCGCCATTAACCTAAGTATGACCTCTCCAGCAAGCACGAGACGTTGATTCGATGGTGCTTTACTTATTGGCCACCGTCTGCAACGCTGGCATAGCATTACCCTCGAAAACCCTGAAATGTGTTTATATAAACAAGAAAACAAATGTTTTTTATCACTTTAAAATCATTATAAATGTATTTCCACTTCATTTGAATATCTAGCTATGTTATGGGTCCACGGTCAATATAAATATTTTACTCTTTCAGCATGTTCAGTGCGGGGATATACATAAGACGTCATAATCCGACGTATATATGCAATATAGACGTCAGATTCTGACGTCTATAGTCGATCCCCGCGCCGAAAAGGTGAAAGCAACATCAAATCATCGTCTCGGGTAACGCTATGTGATTAACGCTGGGTAACGCGACATGAGGATCTACTTTACACGTTAGAATCTGACGTCTGTAGACATCAGATTCTGACGTCATTTCAGATTCTGACGTCTAAAGTGGATCCCCGCACTGTAAATTATATTACTTTGTCAATCCTACCTATTTTCTTCACCCAGAACTCTGGCTCCTTCATTGAGGAGAATATCATAGGGTGCCGCCGCAGGCTGCTCAACAGGTCAGACGTCCCCGCCTTCTGCACTCCTCCGATGTAGACATAGGGCAAGCAGGAGATAGGCCCCAAATGGCTCACACCCGGGCACGCAGACCTCCAGTTTTCTTTAAATGGGTGATCTCTTTCCAAAAGGGGATAGGTTATGTTTTGACAAGGATTGAGGTAGTTCGGCATCCATTTCATCTGTAAAACGTTATAGCAAACAACTATAAAGTATTTCTTTACCCTTAAACCGCAAAATTAAATAATTTAATTTTTCGGCAACTTGTAGTTGTGTCTAGCCAGAGCGACGCACAACGTCAAGTGGGTGAACCTGACTCATAATGTGTTTTATTTGAGACCACACATTTGCAAATCGTGATGTATAAACACATATTTCATTCTCATAACAGGGATTTGATTGGCTATAATATCGATTAAAAGCGACGATACAGGACACGTCAATTATTATTATTGTTATTATTGTTATTATTGTTATTATTGTTATTATTGTCGTCGTCGTCGTCGTCGTCGTCGTCGTCGTCGTCGTCGTCGTCGTCGTCGTCGTCGTCGTCGTCGTCGTCGTCGTCGTCGTCGTCGTCGTCGTCGTCGTCGTCGTTGTTGTTGTTGTTGTTGTTGTTGTTGTTGTTGTTGTTGTTGTTGTTGTTGTTGTTGTTGTTGTTGTTGTTGTTGTTGTTGTTGTTGTTGTTGTTGTTGTTGTTGTTGTTGTTGTTGTTGTTGTTGTTGTTGTTGTTGTTGTTGTTGTTATTATTACACATTCTAGTGAAATGGGCCTAGTATAGAATATATACTCTAGTGATAATATCATAATGTAATTTATGTCGCTAATAATTATTGTTATTGTTATTGTTATTGTTATTGTTATTGTTATTGTTATTATTATTATTATTATTATTATTATTATTATTATTATTATTATTATTATTATTAATATTATTATTATTATTATTATTATTATTATTATTATTGTTATTGTTATTGTTATTGTTATTGTTATTGTTATTATTATTATTATTATTATTATTATTATTATTATTATTATTATTATTATTATTATTATTATTATTATTATTATTATTATTATTATTATTATTATTATTATTATTATTATTATTATTATTATTATTATTATTATTATTATCATTATTATTATTATTGTTATTATTGTTATTATTGTTATTATTGTTATTATTATTATTATTATTATTATTATTATTATTATTATTATTATTATTATTATTATTATTATTATTATTATTATTATTATTATTATTATTATTATTATTATTATTATTATTATTATTATTATTATTATTATTATTATTATTATTATTATTATTATTATTATTATTATTATTATTATTATTATTATTATTACACATTTTAGTGACCTAGTATAGAATATATACTCTAGTAATAATATCATAATGTAATTTATGTCATTAATATTTATTGTTATTATTATTATATGTGGTAGGCGATCTTAGTAGAGGTCTTTCGAAGACTGTTATTGTCTGCCAGTCGTAGCAAGGTGTTTTATAACTCAGCATTGCTTGTATATATTGCGCTCGTAAACGTTCTCTGTGATTTATGCTGTACAAAACCATTGTCATGACAAATCTAAGTAAACACTGCCATTAGAAATATGTTTACTCTTAGAGTGTTACTGTAGGGATCGACTTTAGACGTCAGAATCTGACGTTTACAGACGTCAGATTCTGACGTCTAAAGTCGATCCCCATACTGTAGGGGTTAATGGGGGTTTTCATTTTACCTGAGGGAAATCTAGCACCTTTCGCACAATCTCTCTCTGCTTGGTCAGCGTTGACTCGGTGTATGTCTGTTCGCCAAGACATCGACACTGTGAGATATGATAGCTGGTGATATTGGAGTGATGATCCGCTTTTTCATAGCTCTCGGTGTGTTTTTCACGCGCAGTTGGTGTGGCTGTTCTGGTGTAATTGTTGCCCGAAACCATATCTGACTGACTACCAACGAATACGTACAGTAGCTGTGCATTTAGGTCTGTTCTGGTAGCGACATAAGTGTAAAATAAATAACTAAAAACAACGATAGCAGCGGTGACAACAAGACAACAGTTCTTCATCTTTCAAAAAAATATCTTTCAAACGAATATATAACTGTCGTTCAGAATAATCCGCTTTATGGTACTTGCACATGTAGAGTGGAATGTCAACACTTCGACTGTAACTGTCTATTCCTGATATGTGATACCAAAAACTCAATATAGTTCTTGGTGATACTAGATTCCAGACCGATCTATTCAAATGGTACGACGGCCACGAGTGAGCGAATACGAGAGATTATGAACAAGACGAGTGGACACGGCGTGTGCACATTATACAGCCGGGCTGATGATTAACCCTCTGATTCCCGTTGTACAGCAGCCCGCTGCAGCCAATCGCAGATCACATGACATCATTCTGGTCAGAGTGACATTACATGGGAAGCATCACAAGACGCGAGATTATAAGGAATTTGTTACAGAAATAGACAATTTAGAAAAGGAAACGTTCTGTAAATTCATTTAAAAAGGAGCCAAACAATAGAGACTAAGAGTAGGGAGCTGTCAACCGATAAAATACAATATCCTGCAAAGTTTGTATATGCAAGTGTGCGGTTTTACTGCAAGCATGCTGGAGAGCCAAGGCAGACGGAGAAAGGTGCTCGACCGAATCAGAAGTAAGTCTAAAGTGGGAATACTTAAAGAATCATTCAGCTTCAAAACGCGCATGCCTGGAACGGTCAAGTGTAGGCCAACAGTAGCCTATTGAGTACAGATTGACGGCATTAATATAGCCACTGAACTGATTACAAGATACTACTCAAACGAGACATTGATCCAATGCTGTTTTAATGTTATGTCAACGTCTGCGACGCTGGCCCAACATTAGCTAAATGTACAATGTTTGAGAGAAAGTCCTCCTGCCCAGCAAACGCAAGACATTTGTATGACATTTATGCAATGTCGGCCCAACGTCGTTGACGTTGGTCCAACATTGCATAAAGTTATACAAATGTTTTGTGTTTACTGGGTGACAATACAAGCTTGGGGGTCAAGCAGTTTCCAAATCTCCGCAGTAATACAGTCAGTTTGTTTGCAAGTAGGTGACCAAGTAGGGGCAAAAGACAAGGGCTTTGAATTATTTTTGAACTTTATCTTTGAACTCATAGATGTCGCTCAAGTATATATGAACTTGCTGTGATTTGAGAACTTGCTCTTAATGAGGCTTTGGGTATGAAACGCATATTTAGTATTATTATGGAATAGGGCCTTGGCCTACCCACGGGCACTATTGCCTTCTGGGGGACCCTTGTCCCGCGAATTTTGACAGTTGACTACACCTTTAATCAGTGTTAATGTAGCGGAGGCTCGTGTTACCAGCGCCATACCCGCGCTGGGTTATCCTGTAACGTTACTGATTTTGTTCTTGTGATTTTATTAACCCGATGCTGTTTCAATGTTGGTCCGTTATATTGGACGTTGGCCCAACCTTGAAACAGCATTGGGCGGGTGCCCCGTGTTGTCTGTGTCGTGCCGATAGGGAGTGAATGATCTGGTCACAGGATGAGGCCCATAGCACAGTTTGGGGACATGTCATACCTTACATGTCAGCTGGCTGCTAGATAGGGACATATCATACCTTACACGTCAGCTGGCTGCCAGATAGGGACATGTCATACCTTACACGTCAGCTGGCTGCCAGATACAGATGGGGACATCTCATACCTTACACATCAGCTGGCTGCCAGATAGGGACATATCATATTTTACACGTCAGCTGGCTGCCAGATAGGGACATTTCATACCTTACACGTCAGCCGGCTGCCAGATACAGATAGGGACATCTCATACCTTACACATCAGCCGGCTGCCAGATACAGATAGCGACATATCATACCTTACAAGTCAGCAGGCTGCCAGATACAGATAGGGACATCTCATACCTCACACGTCAGCAGGCTGCCACCAGATGGCGACATCTCATACCTTACACGTCAGCTGGCTGCTAGATATGGACATTATTTCTTTTAGGCAATTAAGGTACAGTAATTCACAATACAAAGATTGTTAATGTTTAGGGTAAAAAATAAAAATAATATGGTATCCGGCCAATTGCCCCTAGGAAAAAACGCCCCCCCCCCGTACAATTGCCCCCGGACAAATGCCCCCCCCCCCCGCGGACACAAGCCCCCCAGGACATCAGCCCCCTGGCCAATTGTCCCCCGTACCAATAGCCCCCCCGGTCAAATGTCCCCCAATTTTTTAAAGAAGTTTTTTGCGAATACAAATGAGCAAATTGCACATAAACCTTTGTAGGTACATACATAGTATAATTCACACCTTCTCTCTCTGTAACATATACATTCATACCACATATCCTGATGTTAATTGGCATGGCTTCATCACATCTGCTCTAATTCTCGCTAATTTAGGGCATGGCTTCATCACACCTACCTTTAATAATTCACATCTATCTTAGTTCTCGCTAATTTATTAGTCGTTGTATTCTAAGTATATACGTGATATTAATAATTAAATTAATTATTTAAGAATCAGCATTTGTCCCGGGGGCAATTGGCATAGAACCTAAAATATGTCTATGCATTACTTTTAGGCAATCAGACGATACGAAAAGACCCCTTGTCATGTGTTTTTGAAACATGAATGGTATTTTTTTTAGATCATGGAAGCTAGGATGTAAGATCCAAATTACAGCATCTGTTGATCGAAAACGAGATCAGATGATTGTGAACAGCGTGCATCTGGAGCACAATCAATAGCTTGCAAGAGATATTTACATGCGATATCCAGAAGTAAGTCATGGATGGAGACTTTAACATAATAATGAACCGAGATTGAGACACAAGTATAAAGTGTATTAAATTCAAAACAAATACAATTTTCTATTGAACCATGGTGAAAATAATAGCAATCGGATTTTAATTTGTAACAGCTCGCTAATAATACAAAAAGGGCTTTAGCAACCTGAAATTTCAAGAACTATTTACGACCATAGTTGTGATTTTTATTAAATCTGTAAAATTTCTTCTGGCTCCTAAATAACTCGCATTCTTGCCTTAAAATCGCTTATTATCGGGATTTATAGTTCTAAATGTATTGAAGGCTATCTGTAGACAATGACTTATCAGTCGTAAGTCACGGGATTCTGACTGAATCATAATCTGAAGCTGGCATTCGTGACGTAAACATAACAAATTATCGGTTTGGTTGCGCTCAATCGGGGTTTTGCATTTATGTATATTATATATAAGGTTTTCTTTTCGAAGGAAACATACACAATTACTGTACATTTGATGCGAAAATAAAATACCTTGGCGTGACTATGCAATGACCATGATGACCAAGATATCTCGAATTGCTTTTACTTTCCGATATAATTTTGCACCTTAATATTGTTTCAGCGTAAGCTTAATCATCATATTATTAGAATGAATCAAGCCTTTTCCTCAAATAGCTAACGATATTACATTTTATATTGTTTTATGCATGCTTCAAATATATTCACAGATCAAAGTCGGTTATAGATGATAATGCAAGTTTTTGCTAGCTTCTATTTTAAAGTTTGTGATGCAATTGAATCATTGTATTATCTTGTTTGTTGCAGAAAGAATATGGTGTATCGAGGTGAGCAAAATATTGAGCCTCAACTTGGAATTGTTTGGAATATATGTGAAAGGCCTTGTAGGACACAGAGGGATGGCTCCAGCTGTGGCATATAATTATATTTCGATGGTAATTATGTTGACATTGACTTTAAACACATTCTCTGTTTACATGGTTAATGTAGTTCACGCTAATAACCGATATTACTTTCTCTAATAGTTTATATTAAAAAAAAGCAAATAGGGTGTGAAACTGGGCATGTGACTAAATCAGATGTCTAAATAGTGTATACGTTATTGTAAAAATGGATATTTATTAGTAAATATATTATAATGAAGTGGTGGTCCAGTTGAATATGTACAATGAGAAACCTATTTCAATAATGTATGCATTAAGTACGCTTGTAAGATGACCACCCCAGGCTATATTGTTTGGAATTGATGCAAACCGAATAAACCTTTCCTTTTGTGAGGCCAGTCAGTCTCCCTTGGACTATTATTAGCAAATCATACGAATTTCAAGAACATTGGTCCTACGCCTTTCCAAAAATCAGGCTTCGTATGGCGTAGTGCTGAACGAGAGAACACAAAACACAGAGGCAGTGATTACACCTTACAAACTGCTTGAAGTTCACATACTACGTTAATTTCCCGGATTTCAAACTATTGCTTTATACATGTAATTGTAATAGTTTATTGTATAATATTGATAAAACATGTGTAACATTTGTATTTCAGAATGCTGAAGCATTGGCCAAGCATGTGACAGTTGGATGGGACAAATGCAAGCAGCATACTACCGAAGCCATACAAAAGCTAGACATATATCGAATCAAAACACCAACACATGTGCACTAGATGACTGCCAAAACACAAAAAATAAAAGATACAAGGTGCAGTGTGACAACTGCTATTCATGGTGGTACTATGAATGTATTGGAATAAAAAAAGAGTGATGTAGCAGATCACTTTTACTGTCCCCTTTGTGAATTTAGAATGCAGCAAGATTATGTATAAGGATAGACGGGAGCTTATATAACAGAGAGCATAAGTATTGAACAATTATGATATTTTAATTTTTTTTTAAATTCAAACTGAGGAACATACGACATTGCGACTATTTAAAATTTCATCATAACTCAGCAATGCTTGAAATTAGTCCATATATATATTTTTGAAAGTGTGGTCCCCCAAAGTTCTATTCCCAGGATATTCCCACTCCATGTACCCTAAATCGTTGTTTAAAAGGGGAAAACTATGTATAGTCCTGGAGCCAAGGGGTGTTTGTACAAGAAATGAACTGACATGTAGAAATATAGTTTTTTTAGATGAATAGATTTTTTTCTTTTTATTTGATAATACCATTACTAATTACAATGCTAGTGGTTGTGTCAATATTTTTGTATTTAAAAAGTTTTTAAAACAAAAAGTTCAAATGTAACTTGTGAGTGTCTGTATCATTTGCGGGACAGGTACATATTTTAATGGTAGTGGTTGTGTCAATAATATATTTTGATATTCTAGTCATATTAAGGTTTTAACATAAATAAAATGTTCAAATATATTTATATGTGTCTTTATCATTTTTTTTCTTTTTCCAATTTTCTCGCCATCATAGGGCCTACGTCAATTTTCACCTAATGTTAAACCTTGGCATCCTATAAGGCTCTATAGATACAATAATTCCCCTCAATTGACTGAAGACTGCTATAATGTGATATTTTGAAAGCTTATACTAACCATTTGAAAATTACTTTATCGTCGAGTTATCTATGTGCCACCTCGACTTAATAGCCCATCTGCTAGATAAGGATATTTCCTACTTTACATTTCAGCCCGGCTGCCACATAGAGACATCTCCTATTTTACACATCAGCCCGGCTTCAAAATAAAGATATTTCTTACCTTATCTGACACACGGCATAATGTATATTGGCATCTCCCACCTTACATGACAGCCTGGCTGCCAGATAAGGCAACCCAGTGGACATATAAGGACATTTAAGCGTATACGGCAGCCCGGCTGGCAGACAAGGACATCTCTCACCTTACATGTCAGCCCGGCTGCCAGATCAGGACATCTCTCACCTTACATGTCAGCCCGGCTGTCAGATAAAAATATTTCTTACCTTATCTGACAACATGGCAGCCTGGCTGTAAGATAAGGACATCTCCCCCCTACATGTCAGCTCGGCAGCCAGATAAAGACATTTCTTACCTTGCCTGACACACGACAGCTCGGCTGTCAGATAAGGACATATCCCACCTTACATGTCAGCTCAGCTGTCAGATAAAAATATTTCTTACCTTACCTGACACACGGCAGCCCGGCTGCCAGATAAGGACATCTCTCACCTTACATGTCAGCCCGGCTGCCAGATCAGGACATCTCTCACCTTACATGTCAGCCCGGCTGTCAGATAAGGACATATCATACCATATATGTCAGCCGGGCTGCCAGATAAAGATATTTCCTACCTTACACGACACGGCAGCCTGGCTGTCAGATAAAGACATCTCCCACCTTAGGCTACATGTCAGCCCGGCTGCCAGATAAAGATATTTCTCACCTTACACGACACGGCAGCCCGGCTGTCAGATAAGGACATATCCTACTTTATATGTCAGCCCGGCTGCCAGATAAAGATATTTCTTACCTTACACGACACGGCAACACGGCCGTCAGATAAGGACATCTCCCACCTTAGGCTACATGTCAGCCCGGCTGCCAGATAAAGATATTTCTTACCTTACACGACACGCCAACACGGCCGTCAGATAAGGACATCTCCCACCTTAGGCTACATGTCAGCCCGGCTGCCAGATAAAGATATTTCTTACCTTACACGACATGGTAGCCTGGCTGTCATATAAGGACATCTCCTACCTTACATGTCAGCCCGGCTGCCAGATAAAGATATTTCTTACCTCACACGACATGGCAGCTCGGCTGTCATATAAAGACATCTCCTACCTTACATGTCAGCCCGGCTGCCAGATAAAGATATTTCTTACCTTACACGACACGGCAGCCCGGCTGTTAGATAAGGACATCTCCTACCTTACGTGTCAGCCAGGCTGCCAGATTAAAACATTCCCCACCTTACACGGCAGCCCGCGGCTGCCAGGTGAGGACATCTTACCTTAAGCCACAGCCCAACCGCCAGATCACAGGTAATGTTAGTTTGTTGGCCATATCTAATCTTAAGAAGGGTTGGCAAATGGTACGATGGCACAATGTTGTATTTACATATAATTTTTTTACACATCATTTAATCAAACGTATGTTTTTATTTTGACCACTGCATTATTTATTGTCCCAAACTTCCAAGTTGAGAGATCCTTTATCTGTTTCCACTACAGTGCAAAAAAAATGTCTTTTCCACTAATGCGTTACTCTCTGGTTTGCAGTGTCAGTGGTTCTAAGTCCTACCACTCTCCGGTGACACTTTTGTTTGTTTTAAGAATCGCCCGAGACAAATCAATATAACATCACAATCCAAACAAAATTATTATTTCAAAAATATACTTTGATAATTTGTGTAATCTTGGAATAAAATGTATCTTCGAAGAAAAAGAACCTCACTGATTAAAAAATACTGCTGTGGTTTATTGTTACAATATGGTGAATATGATTGTGCGTTGCTGTACTTTGAGCACACTCTGGCAGTCATTCCCTAGTCGTTCTTCAGTCTAGCAATCGATGGTGATTGCTGGCGATAGAATCGAAGGTAAATCACTTACTATACAATTTGCGTTTTCAGTCGTTAATCACGTTACTCCAACGCTACTCAAGCGAGGATAAACGGTAAGCAGTTATTCTCGTGCATTTCATCCATCCGTCACCACCGTTTTCAACAATTCCCATTCGTTACTCAATTGTTGAGGATGAGGATGGTGTCATGGAAAACAATGAAATATCAATGCAAAATGTATTACAATAAAATAAATGCGAAAATCTGAAAAAATAGTAAGAAAAACAAGAAATAATTTTTTCTCAATTCTTATTATGGAATTCACCCCATATCTGATTGTAGCCACGGCAAATAATCCTTAGGCAGCCGTCATTAGTTTTGTGAGACCTTATAGCTCTCGACCAATCATAATCGACGTTCTATTTAACAGGCTGCCACACAGTGTACCAAAATACACAATATAACAGCCAGCTGCCATATTACATATAACTTATTCTTATATAACGACCCGGCTGCTGAATTGAGAGATATATTTTCATGTCCACCAGCCAGCCGCCGTATAACTGTATAAATATTCTTATGTAGCAGCCAAGCTGACGAATAATGTTGTTATTGGCCTTATATGTCGGCTGGCTGACGTATAGACCCTGCCAAATTTTATAGCCCGTTTTCCAGCTTAACCCGTCATTTATAGACGGGTTCAAAATGCTGTATAAACCGTCTATCATTGACGGCTTAAGACACATAGACCTACTGTATCAGAGGATGGGATGGTTTCAATGCTGCCGCTAGATGGTATCACCTGACAGGTTTGACATAATTATTATACTGGATGCGTTCGGCAAATAACGGTAGCTCGTCACTGGTATTTATTTGTTAAAAACGAGAGCACCCCAACAATGTTTAGCCAACATTGAAGACGATGGACCAGCATTAACCCAATGCTAATTTATCGGAATTATCATGTTTACTGGAATGAGAGCCTCTTATTGTGTTTTAAATGCACGTCCCTATGGCTATGAGCGACGTACGCCGGCTAAACCTAGGCACATAATTATAGGCCCAGTATATATAGACCTAGTATCGGTCAAATACAACAACTTAAATTCTATCACAAGTTATTTAATAATCAAACCCCAAATACTTTACTTCATTGGGTCTCGTTTTTAATTTTGAAAACCATGAACACATAATACAAGACGGAGATACTATATAACACATAGAGTCAGACGTGAATATGCGAATCGTTGTGTTCGCAACAGTCCACCGTATTTATTAAACAATACTGATCAAATCATACTAAATAAAACTACATCTCACAGCCTACATGGTTTTGCAATATATATAAAAAATAGTACACAGAGCACTGTGCAGCCTGTTCCAACCAGACACATACGGCACCGTGTATCAAAATGCAGACAGCTCTCTCAGGAAACACGAGGACTTGGCCCAGTATTGTTTCAATATTGGTCCAGGGCCGTGAGTGGGGGGGCCAATGTTGAAGCAACGTTGGTTCGGGTCCTCGTGTTTGCTGGGCTCCACACAGGTGTCTGTCCACAACCAACCCTCCCCTCCATAATATTCTCGCCAGCCGATCAGGATACTTCTAGCAAGACAGCCGGCCAATCACACGCTTACTAGAATACTTGAAATTGAGAGTGTAGGGGGACATATGACGTCACCCATCTGCACATTTTAACATGCGAAGTAGCAGTGTCTACGGCGAGCAGTGTAAAAAAATAGCATTTTGAATACTTATAAAGATGAATATAATATTGATAACTGTTATATTTGTCTTGACAGGCCTCTATAAATTTGCCACACATGTTTTCCCTACACACAGTCTTGTTCGCTCTGCATTGGATCAGTGCTGGACCACTGTCCATGACACTGGCCCAGCGTTGGGCCAGCGCGGAGTGAACGAGTCTTTTCACAGGGATTTATTTAGTTATTGCCTCTGTAATTCGACTTACCATGCATGCCCAGCGAACATGTTACGTTGGCCGGTGCTGGTGTTGGTCCAGGGTCAGTGACCCCGGCCCAACATTGGACCGGTATTGGTATCAACGGGTGTGAAGTGGTATACCGGAAGCAGTGTATAGTTGTGTACAGTATAACGATAGTTGTGTTCAGCGCTCGATTCGAATTGATAAGTCGTGGGAAATGGACCATTTTCTCATTCAAACCAAATCAGCCTCTCCAAATGAATTGGTGCATCAAATGGTCACACATCTTAGCTACCCTCATGCAAACTTAGAGCATGTAACTGTGGCCGAGATCGTCAAACACTCGCGCCCCGTTTTGGTGGTCATCATAAAACGCACTACTGGTTCAGTGAAATGAGCCTTGAGAATACGATTATAGTTAAACGGAACAATAAAACATATACTTATTGAAATATTATAATGTAATATATCACGATTTAACACTGCATAAAAAGTTACCTGCACATGTGTAAGTACACTGTAGTTGTAAAGTAAATGTACAATATTTAGATGGTAGGACCACCGCTGTGATAGTTGTGTTGGTATATAGATCAATAGCAGCTAGTTGTGTTGCACCCATTTAATTATCCCAATACAGTGTAATAGTGAATATTGTTTATACTATCCAAAGATTTGTTATGTGAGTGGTCCAATGAAGAAAATATAAAATATTAAGATGGTGTTAATGGTATTATAAATACATCTAGTGTTTTTATACACTACAATATGCCTTTTTGATGAGTGCTTAAGTTAGGGTGGTCATTCCAGGCATTGTTCATATATATTATATGTGTATATAATAACAAACACTAACAAACAAGACACTCCAAACTAACGCTGGGGTAATGTTGGCCCAGTATCGTGTTTCCTTTGGTGAAACTGAATGAATTCACACAGAACTACTGTCAGTCACATCAATGCACCCGCATTTATGGCGGCAAACCTAGACGTCAGCAGGGAAGGTGTGTTCAGTGTTAAGCCCATTTCCAAAAGCAATGATAATAAAAAATGAATTAAACAGGTAAGTTTATGTGCATATGCCACAGTGTACCACATCAAATTGCAGTCTCTAATGTGACGTATCAAAGGGCCAATTAATAAAATCATCAAGTGTTACTCCACTCCAATGACTTTTGATTTTCAATTGTTAAACCAACTGCTATTGGAAGCTACATCAAATGGTAAATACAAATGTTACAGTTGTAGAATCCAACTTCAGTTTGCTCTGGTCAAGCAAGCATATGCGTCATAGTACACCATATTACATGTAGACCGTTATAAACCATTATAATACCAGGGTAGGAAGCATCCTAGAATAAAAGGCGGGTTTCCATATGGCTCCGGCCGCTATAAAAGAATCGATGTGGCCGTGAGCTTATTCATGTTATTAGCTTACGTCCTTTTAAAAACACCTGTCTGATTCACGTCATGCATGAGTGATTTTAACAGAGATGTGTCTGTTTTATTTAAATACAATTTTATAAAGTCACGCTTTGGTTTGAATAATCATCGTTGGTAATACAAACGTACAATTAAGCAAAAATACATACCACGGGCGAAGATATAATTGATGAATTAGATATACTGGACAGAAAAATCAGAGCTGTCGTGAAAGTCTGAAAAAGCGTTTGTTAAAATTATGCAACCCAATAACGTTGACCTGTTTTAGCAATAATCATACAGAAACACGTTCTACTTTAAAATCACAAATAAATTTGTTCTGAATTTATATTGTTTATATATGATTCATTATACATATATAATTATTACCCTATAGTAACTAAAATGAAATTGTATTGTTTTGATCACAAAAGAATACCGACATTGACAAATGCATTGGTTAAATACTTTCAGCCATGTGTGTAGCAAAATTGATTTGCGCACCATCGTCATTGTGCTCAGAAAAACATGTTTTTTATAAAAAAGAAATTTTAAAAATGATTTAATTCAATAATAAGATATTCAAATATTGCGTATTTAATTTTTTTATTTAACCAACCTAATTACGAGGGTCAAAAAGGATATATTTACACAAAATAAACCGTATTTGTTCATATTTTTGTCATTTTAGATATGATTGCTACGACCGATGTCTTAATGATGCGGCCAAGTTATAAATATATATTTGTCGAGCTCCATTGACCATATACATGATATATACATATTTTTTCTGCCTTGTCATTTTTTCGTCATGAGCAAGTTAAAGTGGGGGTCATAGATACAATATATTATTACATCACATTTTGATGAAGTGGAAATAAATACGATCACTAAAACGTAAAATATATATATTGTGATTCACTCTCAGTAAATAGGACCGGCCAGAGGCTGATAAGTTTATTTTGCCTGAGTTTGTGTCCTATTTAGGGGAAAGAGGGGTGCTGTGTGTGGGAAACGGTTGACATTTCTGTACACCAGTCCTTATGAACATGTCGAATATAACGTTTCAGGTCCTTAGGTTAAGTACTTTTGTCTTTAACAAGTGTTAAACAGAAATAATAATATTCACGATTATGTTTGTGGTTAAGAGCTTAAAGGGTTTTGGTTGGAATAATGTTGGCCCAGCGTCGCAGACGGTGGCCCAGCATTACATCAGTATTGGGCCAATGTATCGTGTTATCTGGTGTTTCTGACGCCGGGATTTGAAAGGTCACCAGCATAATGCAGCAGTCAGAAAATATGGTACAATCACCCAATGCTGTTTCAATGACGTTCCAGCGTCAAAGAAGAACTCCTTTTCTAGTTAATTATTCAGTTTTTATAGCCATAACTGTGATAGAATAATTTCTATAACCAAATTTATTCATTGAACATCAGCTCATGCTGCCGTCCGATAAAATAAAGACATCCACGAATTATTACACGGCACCGGCCCTTTTTAAACGACCGGACCCGTATGAAAACCCGCCTTTTATTCGAGAATGCTTCCTACCATGATTAAAGAGCATGTGGTGGCTTATTTTTATTTCCGACTTTTTCATTATCTGTCAAAATTCCTCTTGATACAGCACGCAACGTTTAACCAACATAAATCATTTTAACCTAATGTAATAGTATTATATCACCCACAATCATAAATTAGTCATTTGAATTTAGTATATAACCCCACTTATCCTTAGAGCAGAACGTGGTAGTAGGATACGGCATATGATGTCCATACGGCATATGATGTCCATTAACGTAAGATCGTTAGTTACGCTGAGTGTGAGCATTCATAATTTGTAATCTTGTTAAGACAACAATAAATGTATTTAATTTATTTAAAATCTTTTGTATTTACCGAAAAGAATATAGATTTCATAACACACGTTATTATTATTATAGACTTATCGTTTTATTCAAAACTACAACTAGTCATAACTCTGCTTTATGTGTTTATAAGCGTAGAACACACGAGGGTGAAAGCAAATTCTTTCATGCACACTATTTTATCATTTACAAAACACACCAACGCGAAGGCAAACGCGACTTTTTGGAACACTAAGTGCAACTTCAAAATAATACAAGTGCGTGCACGTTAATCATGTTAATGCCATCATGTTAATGAATATGGTATATATATATGCCAAGAACAGCAGTAGTATTTATTATACCTCACTGTGCGCTATCATGCTGCTAAGTTGTTAATCTGTACAGAATGATACGCCCAAACTATGCTTTTCGTAATGGGGACCTTATTACTTACATTATTGATATTATTATTAGGTCGTTTTTTAAAATTTTGTATATCCATTGACTTGAAGTTTGAAAACAAATGTTCTTTATGTAGAATAATATTCTACTGTATATTTTCAAGACCATATTTTGATAACATATTGAGATATTTGTCACTGGAAACGACGCTATGTTTTAGCTAATAATATAGCCTAATAATAATAAAAACAACTCAGTTTCAGGTTTCATTAATATGCCGGCATTTTTGTGAAAATCGTGCCGGTTTAAAGATGATTTGTTGATATAACTCTGCACATGGATGAGGCATTATTGTGAAAATGGTAGGAAGATCAAAATGATTAATTTTCGGACAGAATTAGAGTTTAAGGAACAAATTATATCCAGGTGCACAGTAATATTGTCACGCAATAGGCTGCGCGAGGGCCCAGTGGTAGTTGGTTCAGCAGAAAAACACAAGACGCTTTATTGTTGGGTCATCGTCACGCACTGTGGCTCAACCTTCAACAGGCATCGGTCAACAATAACATAATCGAGAAGATTTCGCATAGGTATCGACCGACAAACACATTAGATGAAAAACATTATTCATTATTATATTTATCTTGAGATACAACGCAAACTTGACTTTTGACTTGACTTGGACAGCTGGCCACTCCCCCCATGTTGGTTTAATGTTGTTCCACCGGCTATACTGCTGGACCAACTTCACGTGAACATTGTGTCGACGCCCATTGTTTGTTGCTTGACCAGCTTAATTACATAACTTGACCGCATTTCATTCATTTGGCATACCATTTGAGGGCTGCCTTAACAATTTAGGCGCTACGTATAATAAAGATGATACATGAAGACCAAACTAGCTGAATTCTTGTCACTTGTGATCTAAACACAACTAACCATTTGGTGCTATATAGCAACGCAACTATCTTAGCGACACCATACACCTCATTATGCTAGACATATATTATCATTTTTCGAAGCGATTTTGTATCATTTATAATATGAAACATATTTATATGATTAAGTATGAGTCTGTCAACAATTTCAACTGAATAAATATATCACAGGCATTTTAATGGTTATATTATTAGACATAAATAGCTGGGTTTCATTGATTCAGGAGTGCTTTTTACGTCGACTACCAAAACGGGGCGCGAGTGCTTGACTAACTTGGCCACAGTTACATGCTCTAAGTTTGAATGAGGGTAGCTAAGATGTGTGGCCATTTGATGCACCAATTTAACCGGAGAGGCTGCTTCTGTTTGAATGTGAAAAAGAATCATTTTCCACGACTTATCAATTCGAATCGAGCGCTGAACTATGGAGCTGTATTCGGGTCAAATGAAATGAAATGTCATCATTTTGTTGTTTAGCATTATTTACCATGTTGACAGACCATAATTCTCCTCCACACTCCAGATGGCGCTGTTGCCGGCGATAAACAAGTGTAAACCACGTGTCGAACCCCACAATTATTATTGGCCAGAATGCGACCTTGGGACAGATCACATTAAGGCCAAGTTATCTCCACGTGTTTTATGTAGAGCTGTAAACACTGCGCCAAATTGGATGCGCGTTCGTTCTTAGTCGGCTAAAACACAGATTACTCAACTAACATGATTCCCCGTCAACAGCAATGCCAATCACAGTTGAACGTTAGACAGTCAAGAAGAACGGGACGCGTACAATTAACTTGTATTGCCGTAAAGCAGACTACAGGCATGTCAATTAAAATGAGATTACAGCTCAATTAACTTATGCAACTGAAGAAGTCCACAAGTGTGTCGATTAAGATGAGGTACGCAACATTACAAATGCGTCAATTAAAACGTATGTCATTAAAGACGAACGAGAGTTTCAAAATTAAAATGAGATTGCTGTTCAATTAACTTATGTAACTGTAAAGAAGACCACAATCTTGTCGGTTAAGATGAGATAAGCAACAATGCCAACATTACAAATGCGTCAATTAAAACGTATGTCATTAAATCAGAACGAGAATTTGACTCGAATGACTTCCTGACAGTTTTGACCCGAATACAGCTCCATAGGGTTCGACACGTGGTTTACACTTGTTTATCGCCGGCAACAGCGCCATCTGGAGTGTGGAGGAGAATTATGGTCTGTCAACATGGTAAATAATGCTAAACAACAAAATGATGTATATTAATGTTTATTTATTGATGCCATTCTTCAGTTATTACATACATTGATCAGTGTTTCTAATATTGTTGTAAAATAGGCAATCTCATGGATTATAGCCACCCTCACCGTCATTTCGTCCCATTTTCACTGAATGACGTGCTTTTAATGGACTTTTAACATTTATAATCCCCTATTATCGACAGTTGGGTATAAACCAGGAGATAATCACTAAATCAGATAGCCGTAAAATATATGTTATGGTTAATATAAATGACATAAATAACATTAATGATTATTATTCGTAATATATTAAACGTAGACTAAACAGATGTAGTAGTAGTGCATCTCTCAAGCTTAATTAGACTAATATCTATTTTCGCCCACAACCACAACCTGCATCACAGTATCTTTTTTTCGTTATTTTAAACTATAAAGTTTACCTCCGAAAAATGTCTGCTAGATTATGTGTGTACAATACTCTGGGTGGCTTAAAGCTGAGTACAATAAAAACTATAGGGCCCACCGGTAGATCCACTCAGCCAATGGAACCACATTATTTAGCCTTTTTTATAGTCTAGCGGCGTAGCGCATTACCCGGTATCGTAGGTGATCTTCTAATTCAGCAATTATCTATCTATAGGCTATAATGGGCCAATTTTTATGGAATTTTGTTTGTGGTGTTGGTATCAACTCATACAAGAAACAGGTCAACACATTTTAGAGCATGTAAAATAAAATATATGACGTCTCTATAAAGTCATGTTTTTTCTCACTTTTTCAAAAAAACTGGAAAAATTCAAAATTGTAGGGCCTACATCTTTTTAACCATTATAGATACTATAAAAATTATATAAAGCTATCAAATTGGTCGGGTAGTTCCATTAGTCGGTTAAAACGCAGATGACTCAACTAAAATGAGTCCCCGTCAACAGCAATGCCAATCACAGTTGAACGTCAGACAGTGAAGAAGAACGGGACGCGTTCAATTAACTTGCATAGCCGTAAAGAAGACTGCAGGCATGTCAATTAAAATGAGATTACGGTTCAATTAACTTATGCAACTAAAGAAGACCACAATAGTGTCGGTTAAGATGAGATAAGCAACAATGCCAACATTACAAATGCGTCAATTAAAACGTATGTCATTAAATTAGAACGAGAGTTTGCGTCGAATGACTTCCTGACTGTTTTGACCCGAATACAGCTCCATACTGAACACAACTATCGCTATACTGTACACAACTATACACTGCTTCCGGTATACCACTTCACACCCGCTGGGTATAGCGTCTCGTGTTTGCTGGTCTGTGCTTTCATAGCCCAGCAGACACGACACGTTGACCCGTCTACGACGTCGGGCCAGCATTGGCCCAGCGCTGGGTCAACGTGTCGTGTTTGCTGGGTCTGTAGCAACGATGCAGACACGTGTCATTGTAAAACCAATATTGCTCTTCTGATTACTGTTAAATCTATTCTATACCGTTAATTACCGTTCAATTATTATTATTATATATTATTTTTGTAAACGTAAAGAGGAAATATATATTGTATCTGTAAGTTTTCTAAAGGGTGGCCCTCCTGTCAGCGGTCATTTACTGACCTTAAAGAGAGCCTCCCTGACCACTTGTATACCAACACATTGTATAAAAAATGTATATAATATCTAGGTCAAATAAAACATTTCTGATTCTGATTCTGGTGTGCCTAGTGCTATGCGTCTAGAAGCGTCCTTGCGAAGCTCACTATTCTATATAGGCCTAATATTATATATAAAATAAAATAACGTTACTATTACCACAGTTTGAGTTGATAGCCTAGTATAGGCCTATATAGCCTAGCTTATCCAGTATTTAGGCCTAGATATCGGGAACATGGGCCTGAGGTAAGGGATGGCTTAGGCTTATACATTATAAATTAGGCTTATACTTTATAATTATGCCTACTTTCTGATAAAAGCATAGGGGCCTATATTGGACAAAGCTTGGTCAAAACGCATATAGCCTAGGCATATACTCAGAAGCTGATTACAAAGAAGCTGATTGAACAAATTAAGATAAGCGATAGCCTACAATTAGGCCTATTTAGGTCTAGGCCTATATAGGAGGGTGCACATGGTCATGAAAATTATGGATTATTCCCAGTTCACTTTTTACCCATTTTTTGGCCTCGCTATTCGCTTTTTATAAGGGAAAAATTAAAAAAATATAGATAAAAATAGATATACACTTTTAGGTTCATTTTTTCCACTATTTAAAAGTTGAAATCCGCGATTCGCCGTTCGTTTTTCAACCCATGTGCACCCTAGCTGAGGGCTCTCACTCGAAACTGCCAAAATAAGTAGCAATACCGGCAACAGGGGCGGGTCCAGCTTTTCACTGACGGGGGCGTGGGGTTTAAAACTTGACAAAGAAATATTTTACTGTAGGCCTAATGGGGTCGGGGGGATGTCCCTGGGGAAATTTGTGATTTTCAAAGGCTTTCTCCTGCAATCTAAGGCATACACTGTTTGTCCCTCAGTATATCACCGGTTCATAAGGAAACCCTTAAAGAAGATGATAATTTTCCTCCCCCTTGGATCCGCCCGTGCATGGGCTCTACAAGCCTGCAAGAATTCTGATGATGATGATGATGATGATAATTTATAACATAATTTATAACAGAAATTCCATCATCACCACAACCATCACCACAAACCCCACCATCAAAGCAACCATCACCACAAACCCCACCATCAGATCAACCATCACCACAAACCCCACCATCAACACAAACCCCACCATCATTACAACCATCACCACCAACCCCACCATCAAATCAACCATCACCACAAACCCCAACATCAACACAAACCCCACCATCATCAGTAGTAGGAGCGTATTTAGGTTGGGGACACGGATAATGGTTGTATAATGGTTGTCAATGCCGGCATGGCTGTCTGAACGCTATCAATGATGGCCAATGTTCCCAATGCTGGCCTAACGTTGGTACAACATTGTTTCTCAACCATACATCACCCCAACCCCCTCCCCAGGGTAGCATCCCATAGACTGGGTACTACAACTCTGGTACAACGTTTGGTTTATGGTTGTTTTAACATTGGCACAGCCATTCCAGATTTGGGTACCACCCATCCCCTCCCCTGGTTAGGATGGAGACACTAGAATTGGATGTTTTTAATGCTGTTTTACAGGGTACATATTAAAAACCGTTCACAAACACCAACCCACCAACAAAATTTGCAAGTTATTTTAACATTTGCACAAAATATTTTGTAAACAATTTGTAAAAAATATTCTTTTAGGACTTTTAGGTGGATTTTTACAAGCTTAATATTTTTTTTACATCAATTTTTTACTGGTGTGGTTTTTTCACTCTAATATTATCCTAAAATTAGATTTCGGTTATAATATTTTTGTTTTTGAAGTTATAATGTTCTTATTTTCTAACTTTTTTCGTTATGGGGCTGATGTTTTTTTACACCAAATATTATCTTAAAAACAGCTCCAGGGGAGGGGGTGGGTGGTACCCAAATCTGGAATAGTTGTGCAAATGGTAAAACAACCATAAACCACAACATTAAAACTTTCGTGTCTCTAAAACTCCGTGTCTCCAAAAAATTTCTTTGCCTTGAAATTTCGTGTCTCCATATCTGGAATGGTCGTGCCAACGTTGTACCAGAGTTGTATCAGAGTTGTAGTACCCAGTCTATGGGATGCTACCCTGGGGAGATGGTTGGGGTAATGTATGGTTGAAAAACAATGTTGTACCAACGTTAGGCCAGCATTGGGGACGTTGGCCATCATTGATAGCGCTCAGACAACAATGCCGGCATTGACAACCATTATACAACCATTATCCGTGTCCCCAACCTATATACGCTCCTACTATCATCACAACCATTACCACAAACCCCACCATCACATCAACCATCACCACAATCCCCACCATCACACAAACCATCACCACAAACCCCACCATCAAATCAGCCATCACCACAAACTCCATCATCACACAAACCATCACCACAATCCCCACCATCACCACAAACCCCACCTTCAAATCAACCATCTCCACAAACCCCACCATCAACACAAACCCCACCATCATCACAACCATCACCACAAACCCCACCATCCAATAAGCCATCACCACAAACCCCACCATCACACAAAACCCATCATCAAATTAACCATCACCACAAACCCCACCATCACCACAAACTCCACCATCACAACAAACCCCACCATCTCCACGACCCCACGACTACCCCAACCATCATCACAAACCTCATCATCACAACAAACCCTGTCATCACCACAAACCCCATCACAAAACCCATCATCCCCACAATCCCACTATCATTACCTCAACCATCACCACAAATATCATCATCACAACTGCTATCACCACAAACCCCAGCATCATTTCAACGATTATCATCACAACCATCACCACAAACCCCAGCATCATAAGAAACAGCACCACAAACCCCCCCCCCCCCACCACCACAAACCCCATCATCACTACAAACCCTACCATCACCACAAACCTCACCATCACCTCAAACCCCACCATCACCACAAACCCCACCATCACCACAAACCCAACCTAACCACAAACCCCACCATCACCACAAACCCTACCATCACCACAATCCTCACCATCACCACAAACCCCACCATCACCACAAACCTCACCATTACCACATACCCCACCATCACCACAAACCCAACCATCACCACAAACCCAACCATCACCACAAACCCCACCATCACCACAAACCCCACCATCACCGCAAACCCCACCATCACCACAAACCCCATCATCACCACAAACCCCACGATCACCACAAACCCCGCCATCTTCATAACTCAAACCATCACCACAAACCCCATCATCGTCATAATTTAAACCATCACCATTACACCACTAGGCCTGCAAGCCATGTGGTCAATAGGCCCAGGCAGTAAAACAACTGCATGCCCGTTATAGATGGTGTAATTAAAAAATATTTGAAACACTGTGTATTGGCATTATTAAACCACTAAAAACAGGTGTCCTTGGAGAACTCAGTCCCGCTAACCACGCTTATTAGGTTTTTTTATCACTGTCTATTTGGTTTTATTTGTCTGGTATTTAAACAATATAATAATGTGGTTAAGATGAAGGAAGGGGCATTCAAGTTGATGCGCTACGAGCAGATAAGGGGCCGTTGATTGGATAGCCAGTTAAACACAATATATTGGACTAATGTTAGGCTAATGTTGGTCCAGTGTCGTAGACAGTGGACCAACATTAGGCCAATATGCATAGGGTAAAAGAGTGGTGGCAGACACGAAAAGCGACGCAGCTCGTTTTCTTTCCGTGAATTAATTCAATATTGCGACACTGGTATGTATATTCCAGCTTGTTTGTAAATATGGTTTTATATTTTACCTCTCATATCAATTTTATTGAGTACTGGGTGTGTGTGTGGGTACCTTTGATTACTTTTTGACAGCTTCACCTCGTTTTAAATAAGGCGTGTTGTCATTTAAATGTCTGTCGTTTCTCTTCGGGTGAAATGTCGTACAGTCTTTTAGAAAATTACCGACCGATTTCAATTTTATCATCCATCTCTAAAATTTTCAAAAAAATTATTGATTATTTCAACTTAAATGATTAATTACATAGCGGAATTAATTGACAGAACAACACAAGATATGGATAGAAGAGAAACTCGTTTTGGTATATTCTTGGACCCCTCTAAAGACTTGGATACCCTGAATTACACAATACTCTTAAATAAACTAAATCATTACGGTATTAAACACTGTCCATTAAAACACCTAGAAAGCTATCTCTCAAATAGATTACAATATGTAGAACACGATAATATTAAGTCGGAATACATACCAATTAACACAGGTGTTCCTCAGGGTTCTATCCTGGGTCCACTATTATGTATTACTTATTTAAACGATTTTTCTTTTTCAAATAAATTATTTAAATTCATTGTATACGCAGATGGCACTACAATATTCGCTAATTTCAGCAATCTCAACAAAAATAATAAATTGAATAAAGAGTTAGCAGAAATAAGCACTTGGTTGAAAGTAAACAAATTATCACTTAATTCAACTAAAGCGAAATTCATGATATTCAGAAAACTACAGAACCAAATGAAATTACCACTTGTCAAAATTAATGGAATACAAATTAAATGTGTTGATATTATTTCAACTTTCTCTGGGTGGTCATAGACAAGAATCTCGCTTGGAAACATCTTTTAAACAAAGCCTCAAATAAAATAGTCAGAATAATAGGTATAATCAATAAACCAAAATTCACCCTTCATCAAAATATGTTTATTATTATTACAACTATTTCATAATACCACACATTAACCTTTGCATTCTTTTATGGGGCAGCGAAAACAATCGAATATCTAAATTACAAAAAAGAGCCGTACGAATATTACGTAAGCTCGCCTGTCGCACACATGTACAGATCTGATATTTAAAGAAATAAACCTCCTAAAAATAAAAGACATATATCGCCTCCATCTATTAAAATGTTACTTTAAATATGAACATAATTCACTCCCAAAATAATTTGATGTAATTAATTTTAGTCTTAATTCTGTAATCCATGCGTGTGTTCGATATCAATTACCAAAAACTGGAAAAGACATGTCACGATCAATAACCGATAAAGTACACATTCATAGTTTTAACGGGTTTTCTACATATGTCAAATTACAATTTATAGACACATGCTACTGATTGTAATATCTCAAACTGTTATGTATGCAATGTCATTTTGAACTAGTGAATTCTGGTCTGCGGGGCCAAACGGCAGGATCTGCCTACTTGTAAAGTAGGCAGATGTTGCATTTTGGCATGGTACGGCAGAATCAAAGTTTATTTTACCAGCTTTATTTTATATAACTACTACGTTTATAGCAAACCCATTAAATCTCGCTACCCATATTTCAAAATGTTATATGTTTATATAGATGACATCTAATAATAATAGTAAAGAAAAAGTAAATTCCGCTACTTCTGCAAACATGTTTTGTAAATTGTAATAGAAAAGACATAAGAAACCCCTCTTACCTTGCATACACATTTGTTAAAAGAATAAGAGAATATGGCCACTTTAAATGTATTTTCATGGCAACCTGCCTTACCATACCAATGACACGTAGCGAAAGTAAACTGGTTTGTGTATATTGTGTCAGTTTTACATTTTGAACTCTAATTGACACACTAGGCACAAAACGACAACACAAATAAATAATCAAGCCTCAATAGCAGTCTCCATATAACCATATAGGCCTACAGGTGATGTACCTGTTTTATTACGTCAATTCATTCTTATTATATCTCAGACCTTCCACACCAATAGACTTTTAACATCGTACTATATTCCTAAATCATCTTTGCATCGTACCATATTCCTAAATCATCTTCGCAGAGATTCAGACTTCTACAATGTACAGTAAACAACCAGAATTTAAAATCAAACTCTCAACTCCCTTGGCTTACATAATGCTGCTTTTATGATATATCGTGCCAGCCATTTTGATTTTTTTTTACTCAAAAAATATTAGTCATCAAGAACTTCAATTATTCGACCTTAAATCTAATATAAACTGCATTACAGGTGATACATCATCTAATAATTAAAATCTTTGTAAACAAAATGAAGACAACGGTGGCCATCTTGGATTTCATGCTCAAAAGGACCTGAAATCAAAAAAACTTTTTTTTAACAAATTATTGCAAAAAGGTTTCTTTTACATGTTGATGGCACTTGTTTAATTCTCCACTCTAATCCATATCAACACAAACTACTTTGGTAACGTTTTTTTGTTTAGTCTTTTATGACATACATGTACGTCACCCTTTGTATGGCAAGTGCAGACTACTCGGCATGTCCAGCCTGCCTAACTCACTTATAGCGGCAGATCATCAGAGCAGTGGGTGACAGCTCACTCTTAGCAGAGTTCACAGTTAGTTGGGGCGAATTGAATCATGGGCAATGTCACAGGTCAAGGTCACAAAACACGCAGGGATTATTATCATGTCTGGTCACAGCTATAGCCCTATTTTAGTAACCACATCAAGTTTATAAAATTTAACCACTTTGGCAGAGAAAATAAAATTTCTGATTCTTCCCATTAATAATGTTAAGCTAAATCGCGAGTGAAAAGTATGAAAGTTTGTATAATCTTGCGGACGACCATTCGACATGACTGTGTGACCCATCTTCACAATATCAGTCACATCACGCATTTTTTTGTAAATGGGATAATGCAATATTGTGAAAGGGAACAAACGTCTGTGGTCCAACCAGTTGGAAATTATCGATATTCAAAACAAAAATATGTAAAATAATGTTTGTTATAAATGAATAAAAACCCATAAAGTAAAGATTTTTATCCAATCATCCCTCTCCCTGTGTTGTTTTTATCCAAAAATCCAATAGATGTAGAGAACTGTATTGTCAATTTATTCTATTCATTTCTCAATAGTATTGTTGGTATCTTTGTCATTAAATTTAAATTGATACTCTCGAGTGATGCCACTTCTCACTCCCAGTGGATCACAATAATATGTGTCCAGATCCGAACCCGAAAGGAATATCAATCTGACGAGTCAGCATCTACCTTAATGGACCGTGGGTGGGGGCCTGGAAGATTTTATGAAGACAAAAATTCAGTTTTCAATTTGACCGAAAAAATCAAGATGCTTTGAAAACTTGGTTTGGGCAGCTCAACTGCTTTCAGGAACATTATGGTATTGCACATCAGGAATGGCAGAAGATATTGTCACCATGACGACGAATCACGGCCCAGATGTGGGCGTGCGCAAGATTACATATCCTCTTTGGCCACTCTGTCGATTTCACCAAATCCAAAAGTAGAGAGCGAAGCTGTGCTCGTGATTGGCTGATTATAATAATTATATGTACAAAGCCGTTATTGTACAACATAACTTTGTCAATACGAAACATCGGTCCAACGCTGCCCGAAAGGGGATACGGCACCACACACGCAGCTGTCGTGAGACCTTTTGCAATCTATGTCCAACAGTGGCGTATTTTCTGCACGTTTTCAGTTGTCGACTTTGGTCATGAATGGTAATTAGCTACCCGGAGAATGTTTGGTATATAATCTGCGTCAAGCTATTCTATGTTAAAGGTTGATTTGAACCATGGCGCACTCAAACTATGTTCAGCACTAGAAACCCTTAACAATTACACCGTTAAGCGCGACAGTAGTTGTTTCTAACATGTTTTATTATCAGTTTAAATCACAATTACTGGGAATGAAATGAGTGATTAAACAGCAATATTTATATAACTTTGGTCTCCAATCAAACAAATATTACTAATTTTCACCCACTTGAAGTTGTGGGTTGCGGTAGCGAGAACTTCAAATGGGTAAACAATTAAAATTTATAATGTAGTGATTTAACCCTTTCAGCGCATCTATTAGTCTCATTAAAGACGATCCCCGCACTGAAAGAATTTAAGTATTTACAATGGCCGTGCACCCATGCCATAGGTATTCAAATGAACCGGAAAGAGCTAACTAAGATATTTATGATGATTTTAAATTAAAAAAAACTCTTTAGTCTCCATGGTTTATAAAAATTATTTGAGCGTTGTAAGGGTAAAAGTGTTGCCAAATAATATGTCTATTATAAAAAATTATTATACTTTGTATAATCACCATGACTATTGTGACAACGAATACCTTCTAATTGGCTTCTAATTCAGCGTTGTGAGGCTACGGCCCCACCAAACGCCGCGCCGCGCTGCGCCGCGCCGCGAAATGCAGCAAACGTGGCCCCACAAAGAGCAGCGCGGGGCGTCAAAATCCTGTTTTTTAGATGCTGATTATGCATGGAGGGGTTTAATTTGCGACACGTGACTGTTCTGGCTATTGTGATTGGCCACAGAGCAACGCCGAAAAAACGCGGCGCCGTGAAAGTTTGTATTTCGCGGCGCAGCTTGCAGTGTAGCCCCTGCTATGATAAACAGTACAGTTTATCTTTTTTCAACGCGCGGCGCGGCGTCCGTTGGGGCAGGGCCCGTATTCTCGTACAAGTTACGATATATCGTAGGCTTCTGATTGGTCGAGATGGCCATCTCGACCAATCAGAAGCCTACGATATATCGTAACTTGTACGAGAATACGGCCCCTGTACCTTTATGGTTAACCCTTATACAGCGCGGGGATCGACTTTAGTCGTCAGAATTTGACGTATGTAGACGTCAGTTTCTGAGGTAATGGTACCTGTATGTGTTGAGAGATATGTACTGTATGGTACATATCAGATTACGGCGTGATCCCACCCTGTACCACACCCAAGCAGTCTGTGTCAGTAAACGAAGCTAGTAACACCTACATGTGTCTCTCTCTATATGTACCCCGGGTATACGCTATCAACAACATGTAGATGCCATAGCCATAAAGTAGTTATGGCAGTTCCAGAATGAAATATCTAGATAGATAAATATTTTATTGATGTTAGAAAATCTATGCAAAATTATATAATTTAAAAAAGCATAATAATATATTTGTGATATTTAAAATGTATATTTAAAATGTAAATACAAGGACAAGTAATCGTACACGAAACTGTCGATCATGTTGAAAGTTATGAGCTCCAAATATAAACCAAGGCTAATACTAATAGGCCCTACTGTCAAATACGTGGCCACCATACGTGGTGTCGTGATAAAAAGAGAGGTGATTTAAAAATCTACCTGAAGGTGTATGACCTATACAAGCACAAAGCTTATACTTACTGTCCAGACAAGGTATTGTACGGGTCCAGGAAAAATGGCAGAATGCTTGCCCAGCGTGTGGCATGCTGGCCTGGCAATCTATCAATGAATAAGCCACGTGAAGGAGTTTTGTGCGCAGTTGCGACAACATTGGGCCGACGTCCAGGAGGCTGGTACAATTTTGTCCCAGAGTTGGGCCAGATCGCGGATTCTTCTCCGGGAAGGTGGACTATGATCCCGGTGTTCAGCATGTTCAGAGTGTTATTAGTTATATCTGTCTACCGCCTGCTATCACCCAGCCAGTACAAAGCAAACACCAGACGTCCACCAAGAGTTGGTATAACGTTGGCCCAGCATCTTAGACGCTGGGCCAACGTTATACCAACACTTGTTCAATGTTTTGGATACAAGGCAAGCGCAATCGTAAGTGTTGGGCATATAATCTGGTTGACGATCTCAATGACACCACCCCCACCCTTACTCAGTGTTGACTCTACTACAGTGAAGGGACCCCATGTGTGCACCGCCTATGTGTACTTACGCCCTGAACCGGCACATTCTGGATATAGGTGAATAGTACTGATATGATACAGGGATCAACGATTAAAAATGGAAGGGGATTTGTGCTGATAATCACAGCTGTACCTCAAACAGTAAAAACATCGTCAAAGACCAGGGCAGGTTGTTCAGGTCTGCACCGTGTGTAGGGTGGATCATTTGATTAGTTATTAGTACCCCACTTGAGCGCCGGATCAAAGAACATCGCGTTCAAGGCGGAAAATGTCGGTCAACTGACAGTCAGAAAGAGCTGCGCGGAGTACCCTGTGTGTCCGTGCTGCCGTGAATACCATGCACTCCCGGGATCCACTCGACCCTGTCCTGGTAAAACGTGTGTCCTGACAGGGGCCTCTTCAGGGCATGCTAATTGTCCACAAGTGGTCCCGTTGCTAGGCCGGGCGACTGGGAGCGAGTGCCCTCACTAGAAGGAGGTGTTGGACCGGGATTAGATCCCTGTACACGTGCGTGTGGTGACCCTCCTGGCATTCACGGGGATCCAGGCTGACGAGGCTTTGTCGGGATCCACGCTGACCAGGCAGGCTGTGCCGGGATCACGTCCATCAGGTGAGTGATGTGACACATCGCCACAGAGGGCTACATTAGCGCAGCCTCCAGTAATAGGCCTAATGCCCGGGCAAAGAGAATCAACTCATATATTATTCACGAGGAATTTCCACTCACTTGAAGCTGTGGATCGCGTCAGCGAGACACAGCTTCAAGTGAGTGGAAATACTTACATATGTCAAAATAGATAAAAATGCTTTTAAAATTGTTAAATTAATTAAAACACTCGGACCTTAATGCGCTAAATTAAATAATCTGAATTTTCACCCCCTTGAAGTTGTATCTCGATACCGCCGCCCACAACTTCAAGTGGGTGAAAAGTGCTTATATTTGTTTAATTTGATACCAAACAACTTGGTGTTCAAACACTCATTTTATTCCCCCTATCAGTGATTTTATCAGCTAATCAAACGGATTAGGACATTATGATAAAAAAAATATATATATGTCAATGATTGAAACAACTTCATAAATTTACGAGTTTCACACTGAGGGTTAGACCATTGGTTCACTGATTTTATTTACCTGTTGTATTAATTTGTATTTGTTTGTTTCATCATGTACTTCAAGTCGTTGTGCGATTTTAGTGAACCGTTTTTCTCTTTATAATCAAAAACATATAAAGGTTATATATTTTAAAATCTACTTTGTTTAGATTAATTATCAGTGAATTTACCAACAAAATCCTCCGGATTTATGAACAATTCACATCCATTTGATCATCCTTGAGATAAGAATGTGATGGGCGACAATACATTTTCAACGTCATGAAAATAGCAGGCACCTGCAAATGAACGTTGGGTTGTATGGCGTTCTAATGTTGAATCTAAATTTCTTCACAATAATTATAGGCTTACAGGGAATTACAATTATAGTCAGGGTTCATATTCGAAATTTCTGACTTTGTAAGGCATTTTTTAGTAGAATTTGGCATGCAGTTGTTCTTACACAATTTGGAAACGCTGATTCCAAATCTGCCCCATGCCAAGCTATATTTTGTGTTTTTCCTACCCAAAATTAAAAAACAAAATGGCCGCCAAAATTAGTAAAAATGTCACAACTTTACATCACGGCTTGGCTTACAATGAACATAAAACATTATTTCGGTGTAATAAAACCCACCTGAGCGACATACTTGAAGTCCCCTAAATTTCACCTTGTGCGTTTGCCGCTAGAGGACAAAATCCAAAATGGCCGCCATTTCAAGGCAATGTGCCATAACTTTGCTTCCAAATAACGTAGCGATGTGTTTTTTCGTGTCTACTTATAGGTTTCTCACACCCGGGAAACCAATTCAGAGCCGTGATAACATCTATTATCAATATTTTACAAAGTTATGGGGAAAAAACAAATGTTACGCCAGGAAAACGACACAACGTAGTCCAGTGTAATAATAATGATTTATTTAATAAAGTCATTATTTCACATTTAGAAGCCGAGAGAAACAAACGTAATATCCGGCATGTTGTAAAAATATTTAGACTATTGACGAAAAATATTTTATGATTGTTGATCATTGTCCAGTACTAGATAACCTGTCGCTCACCATATATCCGTTCTAGGCATATTAGTATGTGGCCTATGTGATATCCACCTGCATCGTGTTTTTACAGTACCGTAAGGAAGAAAGCAATAATTTAAATGTGCGTTTGCTACGGGTGGCACCCTCCTGCCCAAGCCCTGTACTAGGGTTAAGCAAAACATGAAGTTAATCCATCAAGGTGGTCTGCATAACCATGGTGATAATGACACACATACATGTTCCATTCCTATTGAGACAAGAAGTCGTTTAAATTTAACAATTTATGAGTCTAGTAACTAGGTATATTGTGCTGGTTAGAACGTGCACATCACACAAAAATTATGTTTCTCAATCGGATTGACAATTTACATAATCATGATAATAGTATCATCCTAATTTTTATATTTTTGATCAGAATAGATACCGTACAAAAGCCTGTTAATGCGCTGATAACACAGTTTTCGGACATAATTGAACGAATAGTCCCAACCATCGGCTCCGAGATCCACACAAAGCCGTAATGTAGGCTACACATGTTTCTACTCCCCTAACTTGAATGAGATAGATGATATCACCATCAATAACTATCAATACAGTTACACGATATCGGAAATCTGTAATTGGGTGCAGAAGTTGACTTTTATATGTTCTCGGCATATAACATGTATAAGATTGATGGTTGAGGACACGCTAGGGTAATGTTGAAAATACTGACGATGAATTAATAAATATAGTATGAACATACACCATCTTCAGAAGATGTTAGTAACTAACCTAGTCTTGGCAACTAAATGCTATAGAGTGTCATGAACAAGTCACCAAAGATTATTGGGTACACTATTGCAACAAGATATGGTGCAGAATATGTGGTAATTGGGGCAATGATACCGTTCGTAGCACGATCAGGATGTTTTTATGAAGATTAACATAAAATACAGAAACTTCCTAGAAGTGGTCGTGATCTGGTGGAAAAAAAAAAGAAATGAATCGGGCTTTAGGCCACCTTTGTGCACATATAGGCTAAACTGGGTCAGGAGAACCTCCTGAGGATGGTGAGATGAATTAGATGACACTGTCCTCCAAACACAGGATTTGAAATTCGAGCCCTGGCGGTCTGAGGCCAAGTACGGTACCTCTCGGTTACGGAGGCTCCCCACAATAATGAGTTTCACACGTGGATGGGGAGGAAACATTTTTTTTTAAAACCTCCGAGACCGAGAACCGAACCCCGAACTCTAGCGTGAAAGGCAGCGGTGCTAACCACTACCCTAGGGCCCCCGCCCGATATGGTAGAATGTATGAGGAATCAGTAGGTGCTGGTCATGCATGCTTCTAATCAGATATAAACTCTCACTCTCACATAATATACAATAACCCAACAGGTTCAGTTGTGTCTTTAAGTGGTATGGGAGCGACCACCCTATTTTGCAGGAAGAGGTATCAATGTTAAAGACAATAAGTCTTACCATATATAAAGTGATGAAATCATATGATGGACGTGAAGATATTTAGGTCCCTGATAACTATATGTCTCCTCCAGACATAGTAGATTGAACCTTTCAATAAATCAATCATTCAATCAATCAATCAATAAAAACTTTTATAGCGCCTATATCCTCAGTGGACCAAGCTCAGAGGCGCACAAATCCTTAGCGTGATCATGTGTCATAATCGAGGCCAAAGCAGGTTCGTCAACAGGGAGCCGGGCTGCTGAGGGACTAGGGTGGAAAAGCCAGGTCAAATAGGTGAGATTTAAGTAATTTCCGGAATGTTAAGATTGTTTTGGCATGACGTATTGGCACAGGCAGGGCGTTCCATAAGGCTGGACCATATATAGAGAAAGCTCTTGACCCAGTCTTAGTCTTTATACGAGGAAAAACAAATCTATTCGAATTAGTGGATCGTAGATATTTTGAGCAATTTAGGCCCCTAACGATGCATTAAAGCATATTTTTACATCCCTGAAAACGGACTTAATTTCCCTACAACCATGACAAATAGGGGTTTTAGAATTAAAAATTCCATGAAACTGGTTTACCAATGTATGGCAATTTTCTTTAATTTTTCACCCACTTCAACTCACCTTCATCCACTGCAAGCCGACAGCAATTCGCGGCTTGCAGTGGATGAAGATGACAATGGTAAACTCAGGCTTGAAAGGGTAATTATCATTTATACAGAGTATTTATTAGTTATCTGTTATAGTCTTTTGTAATAAACATTGATCATCTAATAATCTATGCAAGACACATGTATCCTACATCAAAAACATTCCCATGCACACTGCGATGTTATCTCAGATGAAAATATAACATATAAAGTACATAACCAGGGAGGCGGGCAATGCAGTTTCAGTTCAATGTTCAAATTCACCACTTTTGGTAAAGAACAATGCCATTCAACTATTCAATGAACACTGGTATGTATTTAAGTGTGAAAAATACTGAGGTACATGATGGGACGTTAAATGTTGTTACGGCAATCAAACTGACAATGTGGTAGTCGTAGGAACTGATGTAAACTTGCTTATTCTGCTTTCGAAACGTTCTCATCATAGCAATGCCTAGCTGTATAAACCTAGAACTGGTGATATTTACCGTACCATTCAACCGTCTCAGTGACTTCCACCAGCACATTAATTCTAAAAGAAAGACATTTAAATTAATTCATAAACATCCAGAACTAGAACTTAAGCCATTTGGAGTATTTCAATGTATCCTCTTCGTCAATAACCCCTGCCACAAAAAGTGGATATATTGTTTCCATTGTATCTTAGGCCTGTTTAGCAATACATACAGTTCTGGCCAAATAACAATATTATAAACATCTATGAAATTGTGGTTGGAGCTTCATTGATGGACAACTGCACTAGTTCTCGTGTAAAAGCTTCCTGCTCAACCTTGTGAACTATCACATTTAGTTTGATTAAGTGTGAATTAGGACCACGAGAAAGTAGCCAATGGCGTCCTATCAAGGAGTCGCTACATCAATTCCGAAGCTGCACAAATATATGATCAATATATTGATGAGGGTGACTATTCTAGCATTATCATTATGCAAGATGAGGCATTGATGCAAATCGGACATATACACAGCAAGCCTATGTAGCTACAGTGATGAAAGTAACACATGCTATTTCTGTGCAATTTCCTCATAGTTAATGTGTTGTTTTTAAATAATCATTTTTTTGCATTCCCCGTAAGTACATGCAACATGGAAGCTGAGTTTTTTGATGCTGTGTAATTTTTTTGTATCAGAAAACTATTTAAGCGCCAAAAAAACTTCTTACGACATTTAGAAAAATGGTTATGGTACTCTACTGGTTATAGTACTGTATAATTGGCGGCCATCTTGGGTTTTTCCCTGAAACTACATGTAATATAAAAGTTAGAGGTTATTACTGTATTGTACTAGATTTATTGGTATTAAAAACCTATATTTAGCCACCAAAAACAACTTTCTATGACTTTTAGAAAAACTTTATGGTACTTTCTGTATTATTGGCGGCCATCTTGGATTTTTTGCGTGATAGTTGACCAGGTCTTAGAACATAAAATTCCGCAAAACAAAAATGTTATTTTGAACTCGAAAGTGAAGTTTGTCTGTCCGATGTGCACCCAGACGTGATGTATAATCATGATAATTGAGACTTTATCTGCTATTTTGGCGGCCATTTTGTTTTGCAATTTTAAAAAGGAAAAACTAAAAATAGAGCTTGGCATGGGGCAGATTTGGAATCAGCATATCCGAATTGTGTGAAAACAACTACATGACAAATTCTACTAAGAAATGCCTTACAAACTTTAAGAATGCCTCTTTTTGAAAAATGGGCCCTGACTATTATTCATTTGCTATGTGTAGCATCTCGAGAGAAACATCTACAATATTTAGGTTGGTTATCAAACATTTATCACTAAATTGTTGGTCAATTCACGTCAATTCCAGTAATGTTACTGAGTATGGCTTTGGCCATCAGACGGTTTCATGTATGACAACAAGCTTATCATTATGTGCGGTCGTTTAGTTCTGAATACTGACATATAATAAAGAGAGTGAATCTCAAACACAATACATTAGCTCTATAGTTGTTTAATGTTGGGTCAACGTTGAAGACGGTACACTATTTTTGCTCATAGTATGGCTCAAATCGAATTATTGGCTTATGTTACCATTATACATGTACTAAATCATGTGTTCTATGTAACATGTAATCAAATATAGTCCTCTTCCTCATTTAGAGATCACTCCAAAAACAACAATATCACAACTTTTTTGTTTTCCACAAACTCATAACGCTGCTTACTATGCATGCTATGGAAATGTATGGTTTCCTGATTGGGGCCGATCGATTTTAACAATAATTGTATAATAGCAATATACACTTAAGAACCGTCGATTAATAAGTAAAGCCTATGCCACACTCTCACGATCTTCCTGGTAGATCCCCACACGTTGTCGGAGTTTCAAGAAAGTTGTTGAAGCGGTAGAGCTTGAAAAGCGGTAAGGGCGTAGGATTAATTACTTAAACGTGAAAGAGATTACGACTAGTTGGCACGTCCTCATCCCGTTTATGTTTGATCACACGATTTTTGTTTAAAAACGATCAGTATGACAAGTGCTTCATCAAGAGTTTCTCGTGCTTCTCAGGTCCTATAACGTTTCCGACACGTCCCTAATACATGATGGATACGTTCATTCCTAGTACACAAAACATTTTGTATAACATTTATACAATGTTGGGCCAACGTCTTCGACGTTAGTTCAACATTGTATAAATGTTATACAAATGTTTCGATTGCTTAAAGACCTCATCCTGCTTTGCCAACACTTAAAGCCGGGTATCGACATGCCAGATCATGACAGTGTGAAATAGAGGTTATACATAGTTTTATGTGACGTTTCATTGGATACTAAGAACCAGCGTCGACATAGTCTATACATTAAACATAATCATAGTCGCCGCCACAATAACTTATAGCGCATGTTATTCGCTGATTAGTACAGTAATTACCCCAGTCTATTCTCAAGCGATTTGGGCGGGGGCCCTGGGGTGGTGGTTAGCCGGGGTTCGGTTCCCGGTCTCGGCGGTTTGAAAGAAAACAAAAACGTTTCTTCCCCATCCACGTGTAAAACTCAGTATTGTAGGGAGCCTCCGTGACCGAGAGGTAGCGTGTTCGGCCTCAGACCGCCAGGGCCCGAATTTTGAATCCTGTGTCTGGAGGACAGTGTCATCTTATTTATCTCACCATCCTCAGGAGGTTCTCCTGGCCCAGTTTAGCCTATATGTGCACAAAGGTGGCCTAAAGCCCGATTCATTTCATTTCTCAAGCGATTTTCATGAAATTGTGCAGTATTTTTAGTCCCTCGTGATGCAGCTACCCATCAAAATTCTAGTAATCTTTTCAAAAGATAGACCATTTTGACATGTAATGAGTTTGACTTGAATCAAATTAATGGGTTTTTAGGGAGACGTCGTAATTGACCATGTTGACAGTTTACTAAAATTAAAAACTAACTTTAAAACTATGCGATATTTTAAAATGAAATGTTCAGGTTCGTTGAGCGAAACTTGACAGATGTCCCCGTAAATTTCCTGATAATTCATGAGATATCGGGGAAGCAAGCATGTTTGTTCTACAAGTTAATTTGACAGCCACTATAATATTTGTTACCAGTCACGCGATAAGGTACATCCAGCGGAGTTGCTGCAATTATTTATGACGTTACATACATTTTAATTTTATTCATTGCATAAAAAATCTCATAAAATCAAAATTCTGCCCATTTTGTGTGACGGGTCACAATTAATCTCAATTAAAATGAAAAATGGCTAGCATACTCACATCTGTTACAGAAGGCCTACATAAAATTACCAGCCGTCGGGTTAGTTTGTCCAGACAAGTAATGGTTAGATAGACGATGTAGGCTACCGATCAATGTGCCATCGAGGAGAGACATCATCTGGCACATAGCGGGAGACATCATATGATACATCGAGGGTTGACCTCATCTAACACATCCCGGGAGACCTCATCTGGCACATCGCGGGGTGACCTCATTTGGTAAATCGTGGGAGACCTCCTCTGGCACATCGCGCGAGACCTTATCTGGCACATCGCGGGAGACCTCATCTGACACATCGCAGGAGACCTCATTTGACACATTGCGGGGGACCTCATCTAGCACATGTATTTTATGTTGCTGAGTTGATGGCTATGCTTCCTAATAATGACGGAGGACTCTCATGCGTCGATATTCATGTGTTTGGCAGGCGAGAGCCACCATTCCAGCTCAGACTAGTATAGCATACATGGTTTTTTTCGGCTGAGCGACGGCTATACGAGCTGACGCCAGCGGATGCAATTTAGACTAACCAAATTACTTTTATTCTAAAGGGACTAACGTTATGTACGTGTCGAGGGCTCTAGTTATTACCACATAGTTGTATTATTGTTTTTATAAATACTCTTAATATAGTATTGTTTTATTGTATTATTATGATATTATATGGTATTTGGCCCTATGTTCAGTGGAGTGCATAATGAACTAAACTTGTGTGGTGCTTTTAAATATTGCTCTACTTGTAGTTGTTTGATAAGTTTCTACGCTTTCCAGAGGTTTTTTTGCTACTTTTATACTAATATGTAGTTATTTTATCTCTGGTTTTAGCGCGGGAAACAACAATTATGTATAATACATTTCTATTTATTTACTTTTAAGAGTAATTTTAAGTGTAATTACCGTGTATAAAGTTGCATGCTTTTAAAAATTGCTCCACTTGTAGTTGTTTTATAAGTTTTTACGCTTTCCAGAGTTTTTTTTGCTACTTTCATACTAATACGTAGTTATTTTATCTGTGGTTTTAGCGCGGGAAACAACAATTATGTATAATATATTTCTATTTAATTTACTTTTAAGTGTAATTTTAAGTTTAATTACCATGTATATAAATTTTATCCTGGATGTCGAACTTAGCTAGGGTGCTCGTCACCTGTATTCGACATCCTGATGTACACAATTTTACTACAATTGCTTATTTGTACGATTATTGTATATATTTGTGTATATAAAGCCTATTAAATAAATAAATAAACATCCCGGGAGACCTCATCTGGTACATCGCGGGGAGACCTCATTTGGTAAATCGTGGGAGACCTCATCTGGCATATAGCAGGAGACCTGATCTGGCAAATCACGGGAGACCTCATCTGCCACATAGCAGGAGACCCCATCTGGCACATCGCGGGGTGACCTCATTTGGTAAATCGTGGGAGACCTCATCTGGCACATCGCGCGAGACCTCATCTGGCAAATCGCGGGAGACCTCATCTGGCAAATCACGGGAGACCTCATCTGGCACATAGCAGGATACCTCATCTGGCACATCGCGGGGGATCTCATCTGGTACATCGCGGGAGACCTCATTTGGTAAATCGTGGGAGACCTCATCTGGCACATCGCGCGAGACCTCATCTGGCAAATCGCGGGAGACCTCATTTGGTAAATCGTGGGAGACCTCATCTAGGACATAGCAGCATAGCAGGAGACCTCATCTGGAACATAGCAGGATACCTCATCTGGTACATTGCGGGAGACCTCAACTGGTACATTGCGGGAGACCTCATCTGACACATCGCGGGAGACCTCATTTGACACATCGCGAAATACCTCATCTGGTACATCGCGGGGTGACCTCATTTGGTAAATCGCGGGAGACCTCATCTGACACATCGCGGGTAATCTCATCTGACACATAGCGGGAGACCTCAACTGGCACATCGCGGGGTGACTTAATCTGACACATGGCGGGAGACCTCATCTGACACACGGCGGGAGACATCATCTGACACATGGCGGGAGACCTCATCTGACACATCCTGGGGTGATCTCTTCTGACACATCACGGGGTGACCGGTGACCTCATCTGACACATCACGGGGTGACCTCATCTGACACATCACGGGAAACCTCATCTGGCACGTCGCAGGATACTTCATCTGACACATCGCGGGGTGACCTTATTTAGCACATCCCGAGGTGACCTCATTTGGCACATTGTGGGAGACCTCATCTGGCACATCGCGAGGTCACCTTATCTGACAAATCGTGGGAGACCTCATCTGGCATATAGCAGGAGACCTCATCTGGCAAATCACGGGAGACCTCATCTGGGACATAGCAGGATACCTCATCTGGCACATAGCAGGATACCTCATCTGGTACATTGCGGGAGACCTCAACTGGTACATTGCGGGGTGACCTCATTTGGTACATCGCGGGAGACCTCATCTGACACATCGCGGGAGACCTCATTTGACACATCGCGAAATACCTCATCTGGTACATCGCGGGGTGACCTCATTTGGTAAATCGCGGGAGACCTCATCTGACACATCGCGGGTAATCTCATCTGACACATAGCGGGAGACCTCAACTGGCACATCGCGGGGTGACTTAATCTGACACATGGCGGGAGACCTCATCTGACACACGGCGGGAGACATCATCTGACACATGGCGGGAGACCTCATCTGACACATCCTGGGGTGATCTCTTCTGACACATCACGGGGTGACCGGTGACCTCATCTGACACATCACGGGGTGACCTCATCTGACACATCACGGGAAACCTCATCTGGCACGTCGCAGGATACTTCATCTGACACATCGCGGGGTGACCTTATTTAGCACATCCCGAGGTGACCTCATTTGGCACATTGTGGGAGACCTCATCTGGCACATCGCGAGGTCACCTTATCTGACAAATCGTGGGAGACCTCATCTGGCATATAGCAGGAGACCTCATCTGGCAAATCACGGGAGACCTCATCTGGGACATAGCAGGAGACTTCATCTGGCACATAGCAGGATACCTCATCTGGTACATTGCGGGAGACCTCAACTGGTACATTGCGGGGTGACCTCATTTGGTACATCGCGGGAGACCTCATCTGACACATCGCGGGAGACCTCATTTGACACATCGCGAAATACCTCATCTGGTACATCGCGGGGTGACCTCATTTGGTAAATCGCGGGAGACCTCATCTGACACATCGCGGGTAATCTCATCTGACACATAGCGGGAGACCTCAACTGGCACATCGCGGGGTGACTTAATCTGACACATGGCGGGAGACCTCATCTGACACACGGCGGGAGACCTCATCTGGTACATCGCGGGGTAACCTCATTTTGAAAATCGCGGGAGACCTCATCTGGCACATAGCAGGAGACCTCATCTGGCACATCGCGGGAGACCTCAACTGGTACATTGCGGGGTGACCTCATTTGGTATATCGCGGGGGACCTCATCTGACACATCGCGGGAAATTTCATCTGACACATCGAGGGATACCTCAACTGGCACATCGCGGGGTGACTTGATCTGCCTCATGGCGGGAGACCTCATCTGCCACACGGCGGGAGACCTCATCTGACACATGGCGGGAGACCTCATCTGACACATCGCGGGAGACCTCATCTGACACACGGCGGGAGACCTCATCTGACACATCGCGGGGTGACCTCATTTGACACATCGCGGGGTGACCTCATCTGGCACATTGCGGGGTGACCTCGTCTGGCACATCGTGAGAAGACTTCCTCTGGCACATCGCGGGAAATCTCATCTGGCACATCGTGAGAAGACCTCATCTGGCACATCGCGGGGAGAGCTCATCTGGCACATCGCGGGGAGACCTCATCTGGCACATCGTGGTAGACCTCATCTGGCACATCGCGAGGTGACCTAATCTGGCACATCGTGAGAAGACTTCATCTGGGAAATCGCGGGAAATCTCATCTGGCACATCGCGGGGAGACCTCATCTGACACATCCTGGGGTGAGTTAATCTGGTACATCGCGGGAGACCTCATCTGGCACATCGCGGGATGAACTCATCTGAATACCAATGAATGAATGAATGAATGAATGAATGAATGAATGAATGAATGAATGAATGGATGAATGAATGAATGAATGAATGAATGAATGAATGAATGAATGAATGAATGAATGAATGAATGAATGAATGAATGAATGAATGAATGGGGCTTAAAACAACCTTTATGCACACAATAGGCTAAACTTGGCCAGGAGAACATCCTAAGGATGGTGAGATGAATTAGTTGATTTTTTACGTGTGAGCGAGGAAGAAACATTTGTTTTCTTGAAACCTGAATGCCAGATCGGGAAACAAACGCGCAATCTCCGACTTTCCAATTATGCAGCTTTAACCACTGCACCAGGGACCCCGCAGGTAACATAATATTTCTGACACGCAACTGCAAGCCTGTCTTGTCCATCCTATACAAATTTACTGACCTAACAAGAAACAGAAATATCCAATGTCTAATAAGTATTTCCCTGGCCTGTGTGTGGCTATATCTATATAATTATGTTTATTCCAGGCAAATACCAGACGTTGACCTATAGTAATGCTGTTTGAATGCTGGACCACTTTCTGCGACGGTTGCTCGAATGTGAATCAACCCAGCAAACACAAAACATTTGTATGACATGTGTACAACGTCGGCCCAACGTCTTCGACGTTGGTACAGCATTGTACAAATGTTATACAAATATTTTATGTTTTCTGGGAATGGAGGGGGGGGGGGTCAAGATGTGTGACCTGTCGGGAGTATGCAGGACGCCGATCCATACATGTGTTCCGAGTACTAATATCCTGTCTTGTCCCGTTTGATTTAGTTCAGATGTGAGAAATGACATGTGACGATCCAGAAGACAAATAACGTTGACCCTATGATAGTTTAATGTTGGCCCAGCTTCGCAGCCGGTGGAAAAAACATTAAATTACCATAGGGTAGTTAGTTAGGTGTTAGTTCCACTCACTTATCACATGTCGCGATATATATTCTGGTCATTTTCGGTGACAAAACAAAGTTAACGTCCATGAAATTTTCTGAATTGGTTTACATAACGTTGGTCGCACAATCATTGAAAACGTGTTGTCAATGATTGTTCTCAAACCACTCTATAAAAAAAAGATTTAAAATTATTTGTCTGTAACGGTGAAGTGTGTTAACTACCTCTCGATCACAGGGGTTACGTACAATTTACACCCTAGTGACATCGCACGGCTCTGACATACCTCCATTTTTAAATTGAATTGTTTCAATACGATCACTATAGATTTCGCCCACTGAAAATGGCCTGGTTTCAATAGGCACTTGAAATACTCGTCTCAGTTTCATGGCACTCGAGTTTTTCGGTGGGCGAGGCGAGTGTCGTTGTACACTGTTTGTCGTGTAATATAATGGCGGTCACCGTGACCGGGTCTGCGAAGATAGTATCGTGGTAATGTCCACGTTTACAATGTGAGGGTACATTTACATGTAAGTTTATGTATTATGATATATGCAATATAAAACTGTATCTAATTCGTGAAAAATAATCAACCGCAAGCAATTCATGCCGCCTTAAGTCATGAAACGGAAGGGTAGTAGTAGTAGTAGTAGTAGTAGTGGTAAATTATTGCTTCACGTCACTTTTCGGCACAAATGGTCATTTAAGTGACATTTTAATACGATAGAAACGTTGTAGTCAAGAAACGAAAGAATCATTCTAATCTTGTCCGTATATCCGTTGATATTCCATATGACCAGAAATGCATATCTGATATGACCTATATTCACGACCGCCATCACGATATACATAGCGAAAAATATCTTGGCGCTATCACACCCGACATACACTTTTCGGCTGTACGCTATTGATTTTGTCTGATATGACGATTACTATTAAATGTAATGCTATATTTTATGATATGCCTATATTTTGATCACGATGATGTGTTTTATAATCTTATAATATAATATATTTTTGTTTGGATTTGATTTGATAGAATTATTATATTTAAACCAACTAGTCTGGTGCGATATGTCAGAAATATGCCTTAAATTAAAAGTTCTTGCCAAAATTGATTTTATTGTTTTTTTGACTTTCTTAGGGGTCAAAAAAGCCAGAAATATTGGGGTTTAATTTCCCCCCCCCCTCAACCTCGTTTTATGACACATTCAAAATGGCCGCCAGCGTAATCACATATTTGGCTATAACTTGGGCCCTAGCATAGCTAGAGTCACAATTTTGTCTATACCCATGTTTTTGGGTACGAGGAATCCAATAGTGCCCATAAAAAATGTGGATGTCTCTTAGATATTTTGAAACTAACGATAAAACACATTTTTGATACGTTTTCGGTCATTTTTTTCGCGAATTCGAAAAAACTAAAATTTAAACATTGAGCGTTGTTCAGTGTGTATTATGATAAACAGTACATTGTTGATGGTTTCTGAATGATGGGTGTTCCGTTAATGGACCCCAAATAGTTGACCAAAGTGACGTAAAGCGATTGTAAAAACTGAACAATTTCAATTACGATGTTTGATGCATTTATTTCATTTAAACATTTTACATCAGTCACAGAGGATAATTGATATTGACGTTAATGTGTCTATTACAAAACACATTTGATAACTTTGTGAAGTGGGTGGGATGGGTCAATGTTATTTGAAATAAAATAAAATTAGCACACATTGTGCGCAAATTGTGCGTTTCAGCAATGTTTCATATTTGCTAAACAAATGACCAGAATTAATCTTGGTGAGTAATTATGGAGCATCCAACCCATCAAATTATTAGATTTTTAGATCTTGTTTTTCTTAAATCAAAAAATGATGCACAATTACAAATAAAAGGGGGACTTTTAATTCATCACATCCTATGAGAGATATCATAGTATAGATTCCAGCCATAATTGGACGGGCAGGGCCATTACCTTAGAGGATCACAGCAAACATTCAATGGCTTGGCTCATTTTCTTATGCGATAGAAACAAGCAACTCACAACCACAAAGATGTTTCGTTAGGTATCAGTAAATCAGTTTCAATCTAAATACAGGAAAAAGGTAACGTGATATTTTTTCAACTAGACAACATAATCAAAGATAGTCTGTTTACATGAGACGCCTTGTAGCCTACCACAGATCATTAAATTAAGAAATATTACAAAGGATGTTTCATAATAAGAGAACAGAAAACCTAATACATTTTGAACCAACCCAGTCATGTTAACAGATACACTTGAATGTGTTTGCATATTGTATGCTCAGTAGTAGATAAATATGTTATCCGGTAAAAAAGTGATAATGCCCGCGAGAAACAACATCAAGTGGTTGAAAATTTAGAAAACCTGCAAGAAGTCATTCTAGAAAGGCAGAAGTCAAGATTGCTGAAAAAACTGATGAACACTTTTACTAAGTACTATGTATGTACATTGTCATCCAAATCAAGTTGTTTAGAACTGGTTCACGTTGAGTTGAGTGTTCTGCAAATTAATGCAAGTGGCACAATTATCAAACCATGAGAGTAGCTCATGAAGTCAGAAGTTTGTAAGATGTCCCAATAATAGGCCTAGATTTAGGACCGCTTTATTGGCAGTCCACGGATCACGTGTGAGTGATTACACAAGGGATGCTTCATGACAAAAGAGTAATACAAAAAAACCTTGAGCCTATCATTTGGTGGAGTCAGCACCGGGTACTATGGGTAATGATGTCTCTCTCTGGGTTACTTCTACTCATGGGATCATACGCTAGAACGCCTTATCGTGACCAGAGGTCGTGTGTCTAAAACTCTAATAAGTTGAGCTTGTACTAATTTCTCCAGGACAGGTGAATTCACTTTCTTTCTGCACAGGATACACTAACAGGAGCGTCATTCTTTAACAGGTGTGATTTGAACCAAATAATATATTCTGGTCAAATACTGAATATAATACTCATGCATTAACTGAGTAATAGGTGATTTGAGGCATAATTAGATCAAATATGTACTGCAACAGAGTAGTCCAAAAGTAATATTTTTTTGTAATGCCACAATGCTATACACAACAGTATATGCTTGGGTATGTCCGTTCACCGTTGGTGGAAGCTTTTACTTTGTTGCATATCAGTTTTTATATTGTTCAGTAACTTTGTCGAAAATTGTGGCATAATTCTTTTTGAAATAGGTTTTTTGAAAGCTTTGTACATGGGCTTATCGCAGATGATCAAATATCTTTACCACTTTTTGCTAGATAACATATCTTTCTATTGAGCACACATATGAAAAGGCATTCAAGTGTACCTCTTGAAAGTTGGTTGGTTTCTGTGATGATGAAGCATCTTGTGTAATATCTCTTAACTGGTCTGTGAAAGTAACATTAGCTTCACACGTAAACAGATTATATCCACATATATTGTTATTTTAAATAGCTTGTAAATTAACGTCAACACACTATTTTCAACTTGAACTCGACGAGGCCGCAACTGTATAGTCACATTGAGAGGGGATATACAAGGATATTTCCCTGAAAGACCCCTGCGAGATCAGCACGGTTCAAACCCGGGATGCGTGCATGAATGACGTGGCAGTCCGATATTCTATCGATGCGCTGCCTCTCCCTCTCTAAATTTGTACATCGAAAGCCTTGGAAACATGGACGAATTTTGTATGTCAAGTGTACTAATCCTCTGGCTTAATCAGCTAATGATAATTCCAGCTTTACGGTGGCAACTATTCTTGTCTAAAAATCTAGAATGGGAGATGTTCACCTACATGAGCTACACCTTATGAGAGCCAACCACATGTCAATGGGAGACAAGACCTGACCTACTTTATCTGATGGCCAAACTTCCCACCATTAGAACAAAATGTGTGGGAAGTGAAATATAACATGTTCATTCCTGTCAGATGTCTTAGTTCACCTGCACCAAGGGTTGTTATTGAGCTCAACAAATATTGATGCAAAAACGACTGCCGTAGTACCAAGTATAGTTAAAATGCTCAGCGTTGCAGACGACTCCTGTACAAATGCAACAGTGGGGTATATAACAAGCAAACCAAGTAGTGTGGCTTGTGTCATTTTAAACGACAGTCGGCCATTTTAAAATTTAAAAATTGTCAATATGTTAATATATAAATCAAAATCACTAAATTTGAACCTAAACCTCATTGTCTTTTCGATGAACCAAGCCATTGAATGCTTGTTGTAATCCGCTTAAATGTCAGCTGTGGTAATGCCCCCGTTCTCCCCCAATCTATAACGCAATAATAGAGTTTGTAGGTATACGCGATACAGAGACAGTAATCATTGCGCGGCCGGCTATCCTTGTTAGGTTACAGATTTATATATTAATTGGTAATACTCGCTTTGCATCTCATTAGAATATTGCCTTGACGCGGATATTTAACTGTCAGTATTTAAATTAATTGTTTCATGAAATTGTTGATCTCAGAGTAGCCCCTGCATCTCGGAAAATATGTCAAATTATGACTGAAATTTAAACGGAGATATCTCTCATGGGCTGTGATGAATTAAAATCCCCTATTTTATTTTTTCTTGTGCATCGTTTAAGAATTTTAAAGAAACAAATCTGAAAATCCAATAATTTTGCTGATGGGATGGATCACAATCGCAATGATCATGATGATTGATTCTGATCAGCACATGAAACATTGCTGAAACACACAATTTGCTCACAATTTTGTATTCATTTTGTATTATTTTTTTAATTTCGATCGGATCTTCATCCCTCCTATCTACTTCTCAAAAAAGTGTGTACTTTTTTGCAAAAGACACATTAGTTTTATTAATTTTCCTCTGTGACTGTTGCAAAATGTTCATTTGCAAATTAAGGAAATGTACCAAACATCGTTATTGAAGTTGCTCGGTTTCTACGCTATCACTTGTACGCCTTCTTGGTGGAATATTTAGGGTCCATCAACGAAACATCTACCATTCAGAAACCATCAGCAATGCGCTGTTTATACTATAATATATACTAAATAACGCTTCCAAAATTATTATTTAAAATTTAAGTTTTTTATATTTGCGACAAAAAATGACCGAGAACGCATGAAAAATGTGTTTTATATTTATTATCTAAATATCTACAAGACATACACATTTTGTATGGGCACTATTGGATTCCTCATACCCGAAAACATGGGTATAGACATCAAAATCGTGACTCTAGCTTTGCTAGAGGCCAAGTTATGGCCAAATATGTGATTTTGATGGCGGCCATTTTGAATGTTCCATAAAACGAGGTTGAGGGGCGGGAAAAATTGAACCCCAATATTTTTGGCTTTTTTGACCCCTAATGAAGCCATAAAAACAATGAAATCAATTTTGGCAACATAAATGGCCAAAATGACATACCGCACCAGACTAAACCATAATATAAAGTTAAATGGGTGTGGAATGGGATATCCAAATAAGCCTCTTCTGAGACTAAACCAATTTCGAGCTGTGGAGTAGATTACCTTTAGCATGACGTGAGCGTGGTCTGTGTGATATGACCTCATAATCCAGGTCATGTCAACTTACGTGACCCAATACTCCACGGGTGTAACTCTTCTGTATGCATTCTGTGGTTGCTAATACACCATGATCATGGTGATGATCGAGCATGGTAAATAACACACAATAGATTGAACAAACAATAGTAGGACACACATAATCTAAACTAGCTCCTCAATTCTAGAATAAGATATGGGGTGTAATTTTGGTACATATGACCATGGTATCTATACGATATGTAGAGCTGCAATGGCTGCCATACATATACTTGTATCAAACCATAGCAGTGCCAATGGTAGACAGTGGCTATATTCAACTTAACGTTGGTCTACCTCCTACGACAGTGGCCCCCACAAAATCAAGCTAAAATCGTCAAAAAATCCGTATTTTTATTTTGGCTTCTTACTATTGTAAACATGTCCATAGACGAAAACTGCGTAAGTTTTTCTTTTTTTCTTTTGCGCATTTACCAGTACTTCTTATTTTTGGACATGAATGTCCGAAATAAGAAATCGCGAGTTTCATCTTTATATTAGCAAACACGTGACGTCCACCAAACCTAAGATTAATTTTGGTACATGTGTTTTTTAGGTACATTAGGTACTTCCTAGTGTTATTTTCCTCTACATAGCCAAAATGCAGTGATTGCTTACTTGTAAGGTAAACAGCTACTATTTCTTGAACGGCGCTACTATGGACAATTCTTGTATAGAAAACCAGCTGACTATAGGTGGTTTTATTTTATTTTTATTTACTTTTCACTGAATAAATTGTAAGTCTTATATTATGTTCTGCGCTTTCAATATCATTTCTTAATGATAATTTTTGTACCTCTGTAAAATTTAAACCAAAATTATTCACTCGGCTGGTCTATAGATACCTGATGATTTACATCTAATCATGTACAACGCCCTTGTTTATGAGTGTGGATTTCTGTTCATGACAATATGTTACAGCGGATGTCATAAGGCTCCAATTATTCTCTCGCTATTGATCCATATTACATGAAGACATATCGTGCTACTTGACACATGTACGATATTATCACCTGTAGTGGTAGTCCCTTTAATCACTATAAGGTGCTAATCAACGTTATTAGCAGTCATTTATTATGTTATCATCACCTTGTGTAAGATTATAACACAATCATGTTGTTATTATAAGGGAATCACAATCAATGACGACTCAATATCGACCAAAGTCGGACGTGCAGGCTAATTAAAAGGTAATAGCCATAGTATTTGGCAACACTTTTACCACTAAAACTCTTAAATATTTTTGCATAAGTAATTAAGACAACAAGTTTTTTTTCAATTTGAAATCATTATGAAAGTCTTAGTTAGTTCTTTCCGCTTCATTTGAATACTTATGCTATAGGTCTATGGTAATTATTATTTTTTAGTTCTTTCAATGCTGGGATCGACTTTGAACATCAGAATCTGACGTCTGTAGACTTGAGATTGTCATTGTTCTCCTTTTTCTCTACATCTTTGTTGCCAGCTTGTCGGTGAGCCGTATACTATAGGCTCAGTTGGCCACATATAAACGTCTCACCCACAGGACGCAGTAGTCCTATGGGACCAGTAACACGAGTATTAAGGCGCCCGGTCAGTGATATTTAGATACTATCATGTTCCGATGAGTTTATTTACATGAAGTGATGGATCAGAATATATCGCATATATCACAGTGCAAAAAAATTCAACTTTGGCTTAACGTAGAGCCGATTGGGCGGTACTGTTTTTTCTTGCTGTTTCGTTTCAGGTTCGAGAAAATCCAAAATCTAATGTCGATAGACACGTAAAGAAAATACCGCCGAAACACATGCACAGCATAACCTATATCCCTGTATATATATCAATATTATTAGGTAAAGTGGTTTCAGAGACCTTAACCCAGCGAAGACGAGTACTGTTTCTAGCTCTGATTTGCTAAAACTCGTCTTTTTGTTCATTTTTGTGACTTCCTGATTAAATAATGAGCATTGTACATAGTTAAAAACACATCATATCACATATCACTATGATTTAAAATAATTTAATCAAAGTGCCCGATCATCATTGTCGCGAAAAATCACTTTATATATTTACGTTAGACTGATTTACCTTAATTTACAGCCTGGATTTCGAGTGATATTTACGGTACTTCAGCTCGATGATAATCATTATCGTGTTTCGTCGAAATGTCAATGTTATCATCATCGGCGGACCCTGCTTAAATCAATTGAAGCCCTGAAGTTTTGGAATTTTATATTGTGGACCCAATTCAAACCCCAGACATTTACTTTGTGTTGGTCGCCCCAACATTAACTCTTAAAGAGTTAAATTAAATAATTTAAATTTTCACCCACTTGAAGTTGCGTCTCGCTACCGCGACCCACAACTGGGTGAAAATGACTGATATTTATTTTATTTGAGACGACACATTTGCAAATTTTGATGTCTAAACACACGCGTTCTCGTGCATTTATTCCCGTCATATGAGATAGACACTTGTTACTTGTTGTCTAAACAATATTCAACCTACCGAAAGTGCAGCCCATCTTCCCTGGCAAGACCTCACTCGATGAAAGAGGGTTTGTCAAGAGAAAATTGTCCTTCCCAGTGGTCTTCCTCTGCAGGATGTGCTAGACGTTTACGTAACCTACAGTTATCTGCTTACATATAAAGTAAGAAGTTGTTGCTTATTGGCTTTGCACGGCAGTATGGATCTGTATAAAATCTACAAAAAAAAGTCAAGGTAACACTCCCAGCAAGCATGGGTGTTAGTATATTGCTGATCCATCGTCTGCGACGGTGGCCCAGCATAAAACCAACAATGGTTCAACGTTTACTTTTCGCTGGGAAAGAACGTTAGATACTGAGTGTGTTCGAAAAGGTTGTTAACTACATTCAGGTCATTTGAAATGAGTAGTAAGTGTAGTTCGGCTCAGGCTTCTATCTCTCTCAATAATGCATCGGAATGCAGAGCTGTGTAAACCTGGATTCGGCACTGACCAGAAGTGTGATCAATTTATGTATACCTCCATGTGACATCTCAAGAGGTTTTCCCCAGCGTTAGTTACTCGTTGCGCCAGAATTGCAGGCGCTGGCCGGACGTTCAAACAACCTCGCGCCAACATTCGCAGCCGACACTGGATCCAGAATGATTAACTGCATGTATAATTCTCAGCATACACGAGACGTTGATCCGCTGTTGGTTCAATGTTGGTCCACCGTCTACGACGTTGACCCAACATTGAACCAACATCGTGTCAACGTCTCGTGTGTTGCTGGGATACTTACGTGTCAGGCTTGAACAGTCCTCCACATCGCTTTGTCATTTGCTGTACTTTACACACATTACCAGACACCCACTGTCATTAACCCTTGAAGCGCTGAATTCTTTTTGTAAAATCCATGCAGATCAAAGGGCGATGGCGTAAGAGACCTTGTAAATTCTAGTGAATTTGCCCAACTAGATCAATTTATATCCGTGGTAAAATGGTGCTACTGCTTCTTGTTAAGACTGTTCATGTATGCTACGACAAAATAAGCCAGAAGCATACGTTATATCAGCTGATAACTTAAAGTGTCCATACACACTCGGTATCAGCTGAGATTTGTGTGGCACGCACCGATGATCAGCCCTTAAAGCGCTGAAATATTTTTATATAAACCATGTTTTTTTTCAATTTGAAATCATCATAAATGTCTTAGTTAACTCTTTCAGCTACATATGAATACCTAAAGGTCTACGGCCACTATAAATATGTTTACCCTTTCAGTGCGGGGATCGACTTTAGACGTCAACATCTGACGTCTACAGACGTCAGATTCTGACGTCTAAAATCGATCCCCGCAATGTAAAGGTTAGTAGCCCTATACTTCCGTCCGCTAATCAATATTCTAATCCTTTTATGCTTAATATTCTAATACCATTGCATAGCCAACACAAAATGTTAAGTTATTGTTGGGTCATCGTCTATGACGTTAGCCCAGCAATAAAACAAACAATATGTTAGGCTTGCAGAAAAGCAAACAATGTCTAAAATCGCATCTGTAATTTATCACACATATTATTTATTATCGCGTTCGAGATCGAAGAGACGATATTTTGTCACTCGAACCATTTATTCTACACGATGTGTTTCCAGCTTAAACCGTGATATGATGTACGTACTTGTATCATTTATGACATTCAAGAGATATCAGTATTCTCCTTTTTCAGGAGTATTTATACATTTTTGAATATTTATTTCACGTGTAATAACGACGAGATAGGAGGGCATACTCACTAGATCGTGACAGGTCAAACACAATAATGACCATCTGCGAAAGCAAAACGCAGTATCTGCGTACTTGCAAAGTAAGCAGATACTGTGGAATGGTGTTAGCGAAAGTGGGTTCAACGCTGCACTAAGGCTACGTTGAAAGAACGTTCAGCCAGCGTCTTTTCCAGAGCAGACTGTTTTATCCACGTGAGAAAAACAGTATACAATGGTACCAAGTACCATGGGAAAGTATACAACAACAAAAGATAACCATGATCAAGGTCTTTGACATGAACAAGTATTAGATTCTAATAATATTTACAGCACTCTCCCCAACTGTAAGAATAGTTGTACATAGGCCTCCCAGCAAACACAACACGTAGAACCAATGATTGTTTGATGTTGACTCACCGTCTGCGACGCTGGGCAAACATAAAACCAACATATAATTGGTTCAACGTTTTGTATTTGCTAGGATACTACTATGTGTGGAGTAGTGTTAACTACATTCGGGTTATTTGAAATGTGTTCTGCTCAGGCCTCTCTCTCTCTCTCTCTCTCTCTCTCTCTCTCTCTCTCTCTCTCTCTCTCTCTCTCTCTCTCTCTCTCTCTCTCTCTCTCTCTCTCTCTCTCTCTCTCTCTCTCTCTCTCTCTCTCTCTCTCTCTCTCTCTCTCTCTCTCTCTCTCTCTCTCTCTCTCTCTCTCTCTCTCTCTCTCTCTCTCAGCATACAAGAGACGTTGACCCGATGTTGCTTCAATGTTGGGCCACCTTCTACGCCGTTGGCCCATGAATACCTATGGTCTGGGTCTATGGCCATTATAAATATGCATACTCTCACAGCGTCTACAGACGTCAGATTCTGACGACTAAAGTCGGTCCCCGCGCTGTGAGGGTTAATGTGCTCTTCAGATAGGACAGGAGACTTTATAACTGCAGTTTGATGTACAGTCGACACGGCACACTGGGCCGACACTGGTCCAGATTGGTGTGCCAACTGACAAGACAATCATTATCTCATGATAACACACTGTCACTATACAACTACATCAACTAGCCCCGGGCAACTAGCTCAGCTGATTGATAAAAAAACATCCAGATAACTTCCATTGTATATTCTCTTTGTCTAAGTAGGGGCTACTGAATTACATGTAATTGATACATACGCGTGCCTACATGTAAAAACCCCAGAACGACAGCATAAGATAAGGACAACATCCTAGTAAATCACAAGACATTTGTATAACATTTACACAACGCCGGTCCAACGTGCTCGACGTTGGTCAAACATAGTATAAATGTTATACAAATGCTTTGTATTATTTACTGCGATGATATGACATTATATGTGGCCTAATTATTAAAAAGAACCACTAATTAGTTTATATTCACAATGAATTAGCTTTGATTATGTTATCCCTCTACAGCTGAAAAGATACAATCAGAAAAAAGAAGCAATGCCATTAAGATTTTTGTAAGGAGTTTTTTTGCTGGGCTCACACATCTTTCCTGTAGCAAAGACCGCACTCCCGCATAGCTTTCTGAGCCCAAATCGCCCTGAAATAGCGAAATGTGCAGATATCTATGGCCAATGGCGTAAGAGAGCTTGTAAATTCTTTGTGAATTTTCCCAACTAGATCGATTTATGCTCTGCTCATGTACGACAACAAGCCAGAATCATACGTTATATCAGCTGCTAGCTTAAACAGTGTCCATACACACTGGGTATCAGTTGAGATTTTTGTGCCATGCACCGATGATCATCCCTTAACCCTTTCAGGCCTGAATTCACCATTGTCATCTTCATTCACTACAAGCCGCGAATTGCTGCCGCAATTCGCTAGTTGCAGTGAATGAAAATGATTTGATGTGGATAAAAAATTATAGAAAATTGCCATTTATTGGTTTACCAGTTTCACGGAAATTTTCGTTCTAAAACCCCTGGCTGTAGGAAAATTAAGTATTTTTTCAGGGATGTAAAATGATGCTTTAATGCATCGTGGGGACTTAAAGGGTTAAAGCGCTGAAATATTGTATAAAACATGTTTTTTCTCAATTTGAAATCATCATAAATGCCTCATAGTTAACTCTTTCCGCTGCATTTGAATACCTATGTTATGGGTTTACGTCCATTATAACTATGTTTACACTTTCAGTGCGGGGATTGACTTTAGACGTCAGCATCTGACGTCTACAGACGTCAGATCTAAAATCGATCCCCGCAATGTAAAGGTTAGTAGCCCTATACTTCCGTCCGCTTATCAACATTCTAATCCTTTTATGCTTAATATTCTTATACCATTGCATAGCCAACACAAAATGTTCGCTGGGTCATCGTCTATGACGTTGGCTCAACAAAAAAGCAAACAATCTATTGGGCTTGCAGAAAAGCAAACAATGTATTAAATAATCACATCTGTAATTATATCACACATAATTATTATTTATTATCGCGATCAAGATCAGAGAGACGACTTTCTTTCACACGAGCCATTTATTATTCTACACGATGTGTTTGCAGCTAGCTTAAAACGCGATTATGATGTACGTATTTGTATCATTTTTGACATTCAAGCAATATCACTATTTTCTATTCAGGATTAGAAATAATATTTGAATTTACTTTATGTGTAATACCGACGAACTTAGGAGGGTATACTCACTGGGTCATGACCGGTGATACACAAGTCAATAATTATGCTCTGCAAAAGCAGAACGCAGTATCTGCTTACTTGTGAAGTAAGCAGATACTGCAGGATGGTTTTAGTAAAAGTGGGTTCAACGCTGCACTGAGGCTACGTTGAAAGAACGTTCAGCCAGCATCGTTGCCAGAGCAGACTGTTCTATCCACGTGAGAAAAACTGTACACAATGGTACCAAGTACCATGGGAAAGTATACATCAACAAAAGATAACCGTGATCAAGGTCTTTGACATGAATAAATATTAGATTCTAATAATATTTACAGCCCACTCTCCAGTTGCGACGCTGAGCCAACATGAAACCAGCATTGATTCAACGCGTTGTGTTTGCTGCTACTATGTGTAGACTTTGAGTAGTGTGATTGAACTCTTGTCAAACACGTTATTGTCCATAGGGCTGTAGAACACATACACTAAATTACAGATTCTGAAAACAGCTGTTTTACATACCTTTTTAAATCCGTTTTTCCATTAACCTGGTGATATTGTATTTAAGTTACAGAATATTATCGTCTATGCATTTAAATACTACATCTACGTGTGCGTAAATTATTCCCTAATCTGCAAATAACGTCTAAAGTCGATCCCCGCACTGAAAAAGGAAAATATTTATAATGACCGTAGACCCATAACATAGGTATTCAAATGAAGCGGAATAATACAACTAAGGCCTTTATGGTGATTTCATCCTGTTCTCTATAAACATATTTCAGCGCTTAAGCCCTTACAACTAATTTTGTAAAATTCATGGAAACCAAAGGGTTATTTCAATTTGAAATAATTATGGATGTCTTAGTTAGCTCTTTCCGCTTCGTTTGAATACCTATGTTATGGGTCTACTGTCATTTTAAATATTTTACATGTACTTCTTTCAGTGCTGGGACCGTTTTTATACGTCTGCAGATGTCAGATTCTGACGTATAAAGACGGTCCCCACGCTGAAAGGGTTACGGGTTAAGCAGTAGATACATGGTAGCCATGGTACACGTGGCAAATGGTTTTCACTTATTTTTTATTTATTTATTTATTTATTTATTATAATTATATGACTTTCATTTTTGTAATTTACCATTGTTGTAAAACTCCAGCTCATTACCATCGAAATATTACAATGTGTGTTTATTATATTGCACACTTTATTTATCAAATACGAATTGTTATGGCAAAATAAGAAACATTTTCCATGATAAAACTTGTTTGATTGTGAATAAAGATAATGCAACATAAAATTGATTATGTTTTTTTTCCAGGAATTATTAAATTATACAAAAATAATTATCATCGACAATGTTGTATGTTGGACATTCATCTAAGTCGTGAATATACTGCTCAACACAACAATGAAACGCTTTTGAAATGATATTACAAAAAATAGTACTTAAACGGACAATACAGAATTAAAAGTTTGTTATTCAATGCGCCGGATGTGGGCTAATATTCCATTCAGATTTTACATAGAGCAGCGTCCAGTCTAATATACGTGTACTGATGTGTCCATTTCCTTCTGACAATCGCATGATCTAAATAAAATTGATAATCAATTTGCATAATTAGTAGGTCTACGCGAAGTACTTAGGCCTATACATTGTCAATTAATAGGACTGTAAAGGTCACTTTATTGTCGCATAACTCAATACTGATTTAAGTGCTGTTGATTATTTTATTTTTGCATTTTACGTCTTTTCAAGACAGTCCGTGTGAACAGTGTTGACCGCATCCGCTTTTAATAAGAATTATTAATTTGGCCCAGGTATTAGTGTATAACAAACTGACATGATTGTTTTCTCACATTTATAAGAAGCACATTTTTTGTGAAATTTAACGAACCATTGCGTTAAAATTCCCGATCAACTGTGTTGGACTGACAATACAAAACCAGGGCAACCACGAAATGACTGAGGAAAATTAACCAAAGCTGCCTCAACGCTGGCCCAACGTCAAAGACGTTGGGCCAGCGTTGAGACAGCTTTGGCCTATTATATTGTTCATGATCAGTGTCAGCCGCAGATGACGAGGATTATAACGCACTTTCTGGGAATTAAACTGATCCCGGAAAAGAACCGCCGACGGAGACGGATATACTTCTGTGCAAACATGGCACCGCGTGATAACACACAAGTACACACATGTAATATTAGCCTCACCGAGGTATCCATCCCTGTAGATTCCATGGCCTCACCAAGGAAATTCAATAGAGAAGGAAGGTCTACACCCTCACCTATTGAATTTCCTTGGCCTCTCCGAGGCCTGCACTGCCTGAAACCTATCGCTGGTACAGGGAACTATGATGCGCCGTCTATTATCCACTGAATCTCATCCCCAAGTATCCATGACTCGCAGCTGAACGATGACACGGGATCATCCGGTAAAATTAAACAACCTGAGTCTAATATATAATATAGAAAGGATACTAATATTATGATTTGTTTTTAGATATGACGTTTTTAACTTACGTACTTGGTATAGAGAATAGGCCTAGTGTTATTTTTACCTATCAATAAATAAACGTATACAAACTAAAAGGATTTGGAGTTGGCCATTATATCATAATTTATTTCAATACTGAGATACATTGAAGTGTAGAAAAAAAGAGTGCAAATAATGAAACTTACAATAGAGCAACCACGCAGCGCTTTTGACCATGTATGTATTTTAAAGGGCAAGACACTTGCGTGGCTTTTCGTCCCGGTAAACACCGTCAATACAGAAGGCGAGCGCTCATCTCAATATAACTTAGATATGATCAATCCAGGTGAATGCCAGCTATTTAGTCCCTATATCTATTCGTAATGTACAGAAACCAAATCAATCCGCTTGCTCGTGTTGCGGTGTCCCAGTAAACACAAACCATGTGCACGTGTATAGCATTTATAAAACGTCGGGCCAATGTCTTCGACGTTGGTCCAAAGTTGTATAAATGTTATACAAATGTTTTTTGTTTGTGTCTTTGTGAATTGTCCACGCAATTTCAAGCTTGAAATGACCGATAATAACAAAAAAATAAATAGCATTACCCTGGGCCCGTATACTCGTACAAGTTACGATATATCGCTGGATTCTGATTTGTCGAGATGTCCATCTCGACCAATCAGAAGCCTACGATATCTCGTAACTGGTCCGAGAATACGGGCCCTGGTTGATATTGATACAATTTAATCACTGAACCATCCACAAACTCAATTGAAATTCTGCCGATAACAGTTTTGGGCCAAAGTGTCGTATTCTACCCTTAATTTAAATAACAACTGAATGACGGCGGTGATTGGCAGATCTTGTCATGTGACATGCTGAACCACTCTTTGATTGGCCGGGGGTAGAATACTAGACTTGGTCCCAGCTTGGTATGTCACGATGAAGCTAATAATAAAAGTGCAGTTTTTAGCAGATAATTATATTATAGGTGATATTGCTACTACAAGTATAATTTTAAACTGCCACAGAAATAAAATAAAATACTATTTGCATAGCTCTTTCAAGACACTCTCACTTTTGGCTTGATGTCGGTTCATCATCTGCGACGCTGGCCCGACATCAAGCAAACAAGGACAAAATGTTTGGTTTGATGTATGCAGATCGTGAATAATACCAAATAATACCTCAGTCAACACGATACACTGAGCCAATGTCGGGTGAAAGCTGAGCCATCGTCTGCGACGCTGGCTCAACATTCAGCCAGCATTGGGTAAGTGTATCTTGTTTGCCGGGATTGCAGTCCCGTGAATAGCAATAAGTCACTTGATACCGGGGTATAGATTCTCATGATGGCAGACACAATGTTGTTGACACCGTCTTGTGAAACATCACACCCATCATGACATGTAGTGTGAGAGGGGTGGTGTTATTGATCAGTGCCTTCTCTTTGATCACAAGAAAGTAATAACTAGTGTTACCGCCGTATCAAGGCAGTGACTAAAACCTACTTTGATAGAAATGTGTGATTTGATAAGTTCAAATCAGTACATTATCACAGTATTATCCTCTGTATTAACCATTAACTCTAAATTAAAAAAATGAATTTTCACCCACTTCGACCCACAACTTCAAGTGGGGGAAATTCCCCTTATTTTTTTAATTTGGGAACAACCATTTGCAAATCTTGACTCTTAAACACACACTGCGTTCTCATTAACTGTGATTTAACCTGGTGATAAAATAGATTAATATCGACTATAGTCGCGCTTAGGGGGGAAAGGGTTAGGCCGTATGGTGTCGCTGTTGTTGATTAGCATACAGGCATATTATAATACGTATTTTTTAGGTTATTTTTATTTTCGATTTATTATGTCCCATATACAATCTAGTTTATCTTATTTTACTACCACGCAAAGATAAAAAGGCAGTAACGGCACACTTGTAAACTGAGCAGTTACTGTCTTCTCATTTTGTGCGGCAGCATAGATCCGGTTTAGGCCGCCGTGAATAGGCCTACACATGGTATTATTTTATTATTCAACCTATAGTAGAAATAATATATTTGAATTTTTTGGGTCGGTAAATTCCGTCATTTTTCGATGCACATTTATGTTTCATCATCCCTCCCATAAAATGAATGGCGGGATACTGCATAATGGTAGCTTACAGTTTCACCAGCAGCCGATGGACAATCAGAAAATGTCTGGTCAGAGAGAGAGCCAGCCAGTCTGGTCAGCTAACAGCTGGTCAGTCAGACGCAGCAAAGCAGAACATGCTCACCCTGTGCAGCTTTGATGTTGGGCCAGCGTCACAGACGCTGGCCCAACATCAAATTAGCACAGGGTGAATGTGCCGTGTTTAATGGAATGCTGCACAGACTGCAGATTCAGAGCGTGGTTTGTCAAAAAATGTCTCTTGTTTAGAAAGGGATCAGTTCGAGATGAACGCTCCAGTCTACATAACAGTTTACATTATATGAACGGCGTGCTCGATCGTTGACTCTACTAAGATTAGACTAGGACATTCCCATGTGGCAGGGCCTACATCACTCGTTAGCTCAACTAAGGATGTTTCAATTATCAATTTTTTACTTAAGCATATTCTGTTACGGTATTTTCACATCAATTTTCGTTTTTAGTTCCGTACTGAAGTAGTGTATCCCACGGATCATGTTTTTATTTTTTTCAGAATTTTTATATTTTTACAAATATTTTTAATCAACATTTCTATGAAACCAGAAGAAACCCAAACAAACTATTTGTATACCTGAAGGACGATTGAATGTTTTCACAGCATTGGGCCACATGCTGATGGCATCGGCCCAGCGTTGGGTAGACAATCAGTGCTGCAGGTGTGTCCTCCCGTGTCCTGACTATGAGACACCAATTAGCGGGGACTGGTTTGATCTTACCGTCTGATGCGTGGGAATATGTGATCTAAAGTGCTGAATATTGCTAACTTGTTTTGTTTACATGGCAATATACGACCTGGAAATACAACTATTTCACTCTTTTTCAGTGCTTTAAAATTGTTTCTTGACTTTTTCATATTTTCAGTTAAGATCAGTAGGCTATATAGCCTTATATAAATTCAATTTTCAAAATTAACAACATTGAAAATGTCTCATCCCAAGGGGTCCCTTTAAGAAAAAAAAATTGAGTATACATTGTACATTACTTTTAAATTGATTAAACTACTAAAAATGTATTCTAAGCATAGGCTATACATACGAATTATAAAATTAATACTCGGATGGGGTGGTTGGGCTAGTCAAGTAAAATTATTCTAGACCGTCTATTTTGCTTTACTTCTTGGAGAAACAAATTAATGTTCCTTCTCCGCTCACTCGTAAAGATTCCGCATTGTGGGGTGCCACTGTGACCGAGAGGTAGTGTGCTTTGCCTCAGAACGCAAGGGCACGAATTTCGAATCATGTGCCTGTACCTGGAGGGCAGTGTCATCTCATTTATGTCACTATCCTTAGGAAGTTTAGCCTACATGTTGTCAAAGGTAGCCTAAAACCCCACTCACTCACTCACTCACTCACTCACTCACTCACTCACTCACTCACTCACTCACTCACTCACTCACTCACTCACTCACTCACTCACTCACTCACTCACTCACTCACTCACTCACTCACTCACTCACTCACTCACTCACTCACTCACTCACTCACTCACTCACTCACTCACTCACTCACTCACTCACTCACTCACTCACTCACTCACTCACTCACTCACTCACTCACTCACTCACTCACTCACTCACTCACTCACTCACTCACTCACTCACTCACTCACTCACTCACTCACTCACTCACTCACTCACTCACTCACTCACTCACTCACGCACTCACTCACTCACTCACTCACTCACTCACTCACTCACTCACTCACTCACTCATTCATTCATTCACTCATTCATTCATTCATTCATTCATTCATTCATTCATTCATTCATTCATTCATTCGGAGCTTGAAATAGTCATATCTACGGAAAAAAAACATAATGAAAAAATACTCGAACCACATAGATTTACAGTGGATATTAATGATCAGGGGGACCTACTTAATGTAAAACATCAGTGTCGAAGAATTGAGTTAATGCTTGGTCTATTATTATCGGGTAAGTGTTCTGCCGGACCTGTTGTTGCGTGGTTGCTGCGTGGCTGCTGATAGTGCATGTGCCTGCTGGATGACCTAATGTAATAAATCCTACTTCATCTCTCATTTCCCGCATCCTGTCACCATTACATCACCGTGTACAACTATCACCACGATATTATAATATCACACGATCGGTTATTCTGCGTGATGTAACTCGGCACAACCGTTTACAATTGCTGATTGTATCATTATGTTGATATCGATCTTAGTATTACACACAGATTGTTTCAGGGCGGGACCCAAGCAAACACGAGATGTTGAACCAATTCTGGATTGATGCTGAGCCACCGTCTGCGACTCTGACCCAGCATCAAGCCAACAATGAGCCAGCGTCTGTTGTTGATGTGAATATAATTATACCCCAATGTGCAATAGCAAGCCAATCTAAACATCACTTAGACCTCGTATAGATAGTATTATCCGTGGTAGTAGCATTAATCAAGCGGTATTACTTTGAAATTCCAACTGTTAGCTTTCATTTGGAGCTTCTCAGATAACACGAGACGTTGAGCCAATGTGGGTTTCATGTTGGGACACCGTTTGCGACGCTGGCCCAACAAAAAACCCACATCGTTTTAATGTATCGTGTTTACCGGGTTGGTCAGAATCGGCGCCACTGACAACGGAGCACATTGCTCACATTGCTCACTTACAATTACTACCACAACTTCTGCGTTTTGCACAATGCCGTTGAATGGTACAGATTTTTGAAAATGTATACGTGATGTTTTGTTCCCAAGATCTAACAGTGATGTTGTCGTTTCCAATATTTAGCAGTGATGTTTTGCTTCCAATATCTAACACTGATGTTGTTGTTTCCAATATTTAGCAGTGATGTTCCCAATATCTAACAATGATGTTTTGTTTCCAATATATCTAACAGTGATGTTTTGTTTCCAATATATCTAACAGTGATGTGTTGTTTCAAATATCTAACAATCATATTTTGTTTCCAATATCAAACAGTGATGGTTTGTTTCCAATATCTAACAATGTTTTGTTTCCAATATCTAACAGTGATGGTTCAACAACGGTAATCTAGCGTTGGTCATGGACGTCTGTAATTGACAATCACATTAACTGATTATAATTATTGGTTTCCGCAAAATCTAAATAACATATACTGAGACAGTACGTAATCAATTAGTTATTTTGCTGATAAAATGTATGAAATACGGTTCATGGCTGATTTCCTTAGTTTGATCAAACTCTCAAAATGCCCACAAGACCATTATGGACATGTAATGTTTAGGCCACCACCACCGTAATTAGTTCGACTTATTATTTTATTTGTGTATTTACTGAAACATTTATACAGGGAACTATTGTTATCAGTCTTGCTTTTTGTATAAAATACACCCTGTTAACGAATTCAAACTTAAAATTCCGCGCATCGAAAAGCATTAATACACTGCAATATCATAATTTATTTGAAATGTTAATAGTTATGGAACTAAAAACTCAAGGCATTGTAAATTTAAGACTAAAACATTTATTTGTATCACAACACAGATGACGGCAAAACAAGTGGTGAAGCGGTAGGGGGATTGTCTTTCTGGTTGCACAATTTCGCTACAAATAAGGTAGAGAACATAGCTTTCATATCATTATCTGGCCAAAACCACATTGTTTTATTTATTTATTTGCCATACCAAGATTACTTTGCCATACATAGGACTATCATAGGACCATATGACCAGAGCAAAATCTCCCCTCATGAAAAATCTCCCCTTATGAAACATGAATTACAGTAAATTTTAATACATTAAAAAAATAATGACAAATCTGAAATTTCACGTCAGTAGCATAATTAATTCAAATAGAGTATGGTGCATCTTTGTTCGTAAATAATCTCAGGATAAGTAGAGATATAGCCAGTAACAGCTTTCTGTATTGACCCAATTGTTTTCCTATCTGAAATTGCACTGGGGGATCATACACTAGAATAATATTCTAAATGACTCCGTACGGAGGAGAGAGGTCGTAACATTAATAGAAGCAATTTAGTCCAACTGCGCGCTTGATCATCTATTGCATTTATTAATCAAAGCCCAGTGTCATGCGGGCCCCATGTGTGATTGATGTTTATTGTTACTCCCAAATATCACATGTGATGCACGATTTGGCTAAAATCTTAAATTCAACATTAAATGACAAATTATTTCTGGTGATGGATACATTGAATTTATCACTGTTAAAATCTATCTTCCAAATTAAACTTCACAATACAAGATTTTCGAGGTCTTGCTGTAATAAAATGCAAACGTTTAAGGACATTATTTAAAAAAACACTTTACATCATCAGCAAACAAACTTATTGGACAAATAGAAACAACATTTGGCATATCATTGACATAATTTATGATAAAATAAAAATGGGCCTAAAATTGAACCCCGAAGTATTCCTCATGTCAACGAAAACCAGCTAAATTAAGCACCCTCTATAGCTACTAGTACTTGTTGTGTTCTCTCTGTTACGAAATTAATGTAATCAACAATCTAATAAGGCGCGCTAAATTCATTTTGTTCAAATCAAATCAAATCAAGCTCATTCTCTTAATCTTGTTACAAGACATGTGCGATGTAGGTGAGATATAATAATAAGAATAATAATAATCTTTATTTATAGAGGGTTGCTCATTGAGCTTTCGCTCATCTGCCATGAGGCCCTCTTCAAAATGATACATAATGTTCAAATAACATATCATACAAGCATAGATTATCAATAAAATAGATTATTACAAATATGAGCAGTATAAAGAAGGTCAATAATATACATAGTATAAATACATATAAACATGTACATAGTGGGAATATAATATAACTATTTTATACATCGATCTATTCAGTAAGTTTATCACAGTTGAGGCAAGATAAAAAATTAAATACTTTTGACTGAAAAGCAGAAAGAGAAATTTCTTGTCTTGTTTCGCTGTCCAGGCTATTCCACAATTTAGGGCCATTGAAAGATAAACTCCTGTTGTGTTTTTTCGGAACATCTAAGCGACCTGTGTTTGAAGACCTTAAATTATAACGCTTTGAATCTAGTTTGATGCCAAACATGTCATGTAAATATTCAGGAGAAATTTTGTGAATGCACTTGTAAACTAAGCTAACTTGGTGGTATTTAACAATATCAGAGAACGGGATCCATTCCAATTCTTTTTATATACATTTTCATGTGTTTACCAGGAAGGCATACAGTAAAATTACAACATTTTTTTTATCTGTTCACAATCTTAGCGATAATTTGTTTAGATAGTTTAGATAGTTTAGATAGTTTCAGTAAATAAGATCCACTAGCATTCATAACATGATTAAAAGTAAAAATCGAGGGATGTGTAAATATGCGTTTACCTCGTAATGACATTCTCTGCTCAGCAAAGAAGGGACATTTTAATACGTAATGGAACTCGTCTCCCACTTCATTTATGTGGCATAAAGTGCAGTATCCTCAATTTCTGTCCTCTCAATTTTGTCTGAATTTTTCAACAGGGAGTTTATGATTTCGACATCTACATTTAAAGAGCGGAATCCTCAGTGCTGCTGGTAGACTGATTAGGTAATTTTATCTTTCAAAATTTAGTTTGAACATTCTAAAGTTAATGGATTTCGGGCTATTATTAATGTCAGAGTTCCATCGTTGTATGAACTGATCTCGAAGGCGCTGTAAAATGTTATTGTTAAAGAGGTCTATCCCAGTGGGAATAGTTTGGCTTTTCCAGACCCCCGAGAAACCACAATCACATATTATTTTCTTAACAAATAATATCCACGGGGAGTGGTAGATATTATTTGTGTGTAAACTACATTATGAACTTGTAAATAAAATATGACAACTTCTTAGACTTACATGTGATTAATCTACTCCAGTATTTAACAATTCTACACTTAACACATAAACTGAGCGGTATTTCACCCGTTTCACCGTATACCATATTTGTGTATGTACATTTATTCAAAGATAATATATATTTACAAAATTTTAATTGCAATCGTTCAATTACTGTACAATCTTCAATTCTCCACAATTCTACCCCGTACGTAAGTACTGGGGTCACAAGCGTGTGGAATAACTGCAGCTGGGTGTCAATGGGTAGAGCTAACGTTCTTGCCTTATGCAGTAATGAGAACATTGCTCTACATCCTGGAGTATCTAAATTGTTTTTCTTTTACAAATCGACCATTAAAATTAAATTTCACACCCAGGTAAATATAATTATCGACAACATTTAGTAATTTAGGGCCGAAGAATAAATTTGGAATATCCCTGATCTTTCCTCTTGAAAAAACTGCATTTTTTGGGGGTTTTTACATTCTCCTGCAGCTTCCATGTATTGCAGTAATTAAATATATTGCAGACAATGCGTCTTGTAAATCATATTCTGATTTCGCAAGTAGTATTGTTTCATCAACATACATCAAAACAAATAATTTAATCATTATATTAAATAATTTGTTTTGGTTTTGAATTTCACTGAGTAGGTTAAGTCCTTTGTATTTATCTTGTAAAAATTGTTCTAAATCATGTAGGTATATTGCAAATAGTAGAGGTGACAGGTTGTCACCTTGACGTACTCCAGTCTGGTATGGAAAACTATCCGATAATTTACCATTCATAATAACGGATGACTTAGCTTTTTTGTATAAGTTTTGCACCAGTTTAAATATATTACCGTTAATGTTACAAATGAGTAATTTTGTCCATAATTTATATATTGGTATTGTATCAAATGCTTTACTGTAGTCTATGAAGCAACAATATATTCTTTTTTTCTTATACAAATACAGATCAATTAGAGATTTTAAAGTGAAAATGTGATCTATTGTTGAATGGTCTTTTTTGAATCCTGCTTGCTCGGCACCAACACTGTTATATTTTCTAACAAATTCATTTAACCTGCTATTTACAACACTTGTAAACAGTTTGCCCATACAACTTAACTCTTTAAGTGCTTCATTACCAATTAACATTTTCCTTTCATTTGAAGTTGGCATTGCTCACGCAATTGCCAACTTCAAATGAATGGAAAATACCTCCTCACTTTAAAATTAAACCTGCTAAATTTCACAATGGGGGCTTTACTCAAGATTTATACATGCATATTTGTTCAATTTCTGTCAAATTTTAGTTGTGGAAAAACAGTATGAATGCGCTTAAAAGTGTCGCCCGCACTCAAAGGGTTAAGAGGGTTATACCTCGGTAGTTTCCAGGGTCTCCACTTTTAAACATCGGTGTTATATAGCCCATACACCAATCATCTGGGACTATACCTGATTTAAAAATAACATTGAACAGTCTCAAAATAATGATTAAAGTCATATCATTAGCGTTGACGAAAAATTCATTTATTATTGATGCTTTATTTGTATTTAGTATTTTTAATAGCATTTTTCAATTCAAGAAGTGTAAAATCTGTGTTAATCTCTTCATTGTTGTTGTTGTTATTACATTCATTTGTTATATTTTTTGTATTTTTTGTTTCACATTTTCTTTAATTTTTCAAAATGTATTTTAAACATTTCCATGGGGGATTTGGGGGTGTTTTTATTGTCTTTCTCGTCTTTTATTATGTCCCAGTAAGCTTTCGAGTTTGTTGATTTTGATCCTCTTCAATTTTGTTAAAATCCTTCTGGTATTTTTTAAAAGCTTTATTTATTGATTTTTTGTACAATCTACCTGTGGAGTTCATAATATCCTTATTTTCATTGGTTATCCTACGTCTGTAGTCGTTTTTACATTTAAAATATTGTTTTCTTTTCCAGAACAGTCGCTATCGAACCATGGCTTGTTATCTTTTTTATATTTGTTCTAGTCATGTGCTTTCTTGTGGGTTTTAAAAGTTGTACAAGAACGCATAGCTGTGTCTTTCAACAATGTACTTATTGCAGATACTAGGTGGTTAATTTTAGATCATCTATTCCATCAGTGTTCTAAATTATGTAAGTTCATTTATGGGGCTAAGGTCAGTTATTGTTAAATTTGCTAAGCATTGTTCTTTCTTCTCGTTTTTCAACTTGTAAATAAGTATTGCGTTTATACATAGTGTCAAATGCTTTACTAAAGTCTAAAATCGTAAGTGTTTTTAATTAGAGACGGTATTTTGTATTTTTGTTATGTGCTACTATTATAGATAAACTATTATACACAGACTAAATAGGCGTAATAAACTTATAGTTATCATGCTTATCAATGATTATAAGCCAAAATAAGCGTATTCTTGTCGACGCTTTTAAGTCAGACAGTACATATACTTATCTACACTTAGGAGCCATATCAATTTATACTTATCGACGCTTTTAAAACTGAATATAATTATTTTTACCGACATCTATAAGCTAATTCTTGCTCATCAATGTTTTAACCCTTGTCCTGCTGAATTGCTTCAATTGTATTTTTTGTCATTTGAAGCTGGAATTGCTAACGCAATTTCCAGCTTCAAATGACGAAAAATATTACTATTTATGAAAAATAGACATGTCTAAAATTAAATTATTGGATCAACAAAGCGTCTATTAAAAACTATTTTATCAAAATTAAGTGATATTTTTATTGATTTAAAACATCCTTAACCCCGTATATATCCGGGCATAGCAGGACAAGAGTTAAAACAGGAATAAAAATCGTATTATTGCTGATCGCTGCGTATGAGCCTTACTCTTATCAACACCTATAAAATTATGTTTCTTCTTGATCGACGATTATCCCTTTAACCGCCGGTGCCGAATTTATTCGGGTTTTCACTTAATTATTGCTACATTCAGGACCGCCTTTTAAACATGTTAAAGCCATAATGTGTGGTATCAATCAGCATGATTTGAAAACAGTTGATCTCCATTTTGACGAGTCTGAATAATTTTCACTCACTTGAAGTTGTGGAACGCGTCAGCGAGACACAACTTCAAGTGGGTGAAAATTCAAATTGAATAATTTGGCGGTTAAAGGGTTACAGGACACAATAACATTATTCTTGCTTATCGATGATTTTATTTGAAAATGATATTTTTTGTCGACGCTTACGTACAGAATAATTATACAGAATCTACCGAATTGGCAAAAATTCACGTTTCAATGTGAATAAAATGAGTAGAAATGACAAGTTGTTTAACCCTCAAAGCGCTGAAATATTTTTGTATAAACCATGGAGACCAAAGGGTTTATTCAATATCAAATCAGCATAAATGTCTCAGTTAGTTCTTTCCGCTTCATTTGAATACTTATATTTTACTCTTTCAGTGCGGGGATCCACTTCAGCCGTAAGAATATGACTATACAGACGTCAGATTCTGACTTTAAAGTCGGTCTCCGCACGGAAAGGGTTATACGGTTAACATTTCAACTTCACTGCACCCTTATTTAAACGCTTTATGTAAGGTTAGGTCGACAACAATATGTATATCACATATCTATTATATCTGTTCTGGTCCTTTCATTACCTTTGTCATAATAGTCGGCGATTATGTCAATCACTTCTACGAGCAGTACTCATTGAGCAGTGTATTAACAGCAGACACAAGACGTTGCGTCAATGTTGGTTTAACGTTGGCCCAACGTCGTATACGGTGGGCCAACGTTAAACCAACATTGATTCGACGTCTCGTGTCTGCTGTGTTTGTTGTTAACATGGTAAGGTGTTTTATGTGGAATCGTTGTGGAAATCAATCACAGCATAAGTAATGGAGCGGCTATGTCAGACCCTGTGATCTGGTAATCAAATTGACATTATCATCCGCTTCGCGTGTTGATATTACGATCAATTAGCATAAATCAGCCCACCACAGCCCTGCCCAGAAAACACGGATCATTTAACCGATGTCGTTTTGATGTTGACCCATCGACCCAACATCAAAACAACATTGGTTAAATGTCCCGTGTTAGCTGGGTGGTCACGATTCTCCGGGCTGAGTCGAGACAATGCTTGGCTAATGTTCCGTAATGTTGGGCCGACGTCGCAGACGGTGGGCCAACATTGAGTCAGAATTGGGCAAACGTCTCGTGCTTGTTGGGATTATTAATAACGCTGCAGCAGCAACCGACCTTCACAGGAATGTAAATAATCCAAAACAAATTTTGTTTCTGGCTAATCAATGGCAGATGTAATTATGTGAATGAGGATGACCAGATTTTATTAAAATTAAATTACAAATCACTATCAGTCTAGTAATAGGGAGAAATGGATTATTAAGCTATACCCAGCGGTGGTGTTGTCCCAATGTTGGTCCAACGTCTCGCGTTGACCCTTTTTTAATCCTTTACACGCCAAATTATTTTATTTAATTTTTTACCGCGACCCACAAGGTTTAAGATCGCTTGATGAAACAAATTAACACGATTGTAGTTGTGCTTAACGTTTAAAGGGTTAAACATTGGCCCAACATTCAAACAGCTTTGTAGGCTATCAGCGTCCCGTGCTTGTTGGGTAGCTAGCAACTAGAGGGTTAATTTCTGTGGTGTGTATTTTCGTGTTGCTATGGAGAACTGGGGAGATAAGTGTCGGTGATAATTCAGTTGGATACACGCCTACGACCAAGGACGAAATCCCGACTAAACCAGTACCTTCCACCACCACGGTACATCCAACTACCTGCCAAATCTCTCCCAGCTAACAGGATGCGTTGAGCCAACGTTGTGCTAACATTTCACCTAATGTTTCATCAATCTTCCATACAGAATGACTCCGTAACAAGATGGAAGGAGAGCCGCAGTGTACAGTAAATAAATCCGAGATAATTATATAGTTCCCGAGTCGACAGTGTACATCATTTGAGAGTAGGACAATTAAACGTGATATATGGTATGTAACTTTGAAGATCAACATTTAATTCGCTCGCTTGTGGATAATTTATAAACACATCGTAAAATTAATCAGCACCTTTTGTAGTAAACACACCAGCAAGATACATCACCAACAACGATCTGATGTAAGATCAATATTGAGCTAGCGTTGGAATTACGTATTTAATTCACTATCGGTATGAGTTTTATATCAAATCCCAGGTGAAAATGGTGGAGGTGGCTTTTGGTTTAGCCGTTTGCTCGTGTCATTCTGAGGAATAAATGATTTTTCAAAGTTGTTTTTCCCCGAATTTTTTTCAGCTGTCTTAATACACAATCATTCTGATATTCTCACAATCTGTGCAGTGATTTTCACTATCAGACGGATTTCAGTATCAGCCTATATCGCACTCCAGCTGAAGTTATAAATGCACAGTAGGCCTATATGGCGGTTATGTCATGGCTGATACAAATATGTAGTCTAAACATGATGTGTCCGCTATGCTACTATGGTTTATTATTATATACAGTGTGAACAGAATTTACTCTGTTACTTGTCATAATATACATGTTTTTGTGTGTTTACAGATAAAGCACGTGTCTTATGTGATATAATCTGCCATTGTCAATCAACAAGCTGTATGTCACTTCCCTGCACGCCGAGTACCTCTCTATTATGACCACAGCCAAGTGCTCCAGCGACGCCGCTCTCATTTCAACTTTGTTTTTGTGGAGACGAGGCTGATGTTACTGTTATTAATGGTACACTTACTCAGAGGCGCCCCCGCGTGCCGCTGTTAAGACACCCAGTAAAGTGGACTATTATGTAAGCATATTACCAGCACGTGACCACCATCAAGCTAAGTAGAGCAAAACAACTAGTCAGTCATAAAAAGCAAGAACTCATCCAATCTACACAAATAGGCCTAGTGATTTACATTATGACGCTACACACTGAACGACCTAGATCAGGGGGATTTGTTACCATGGAGGATAAGGCACAACGTGTGGGACAAAATAACAATAAAACTAGGGTGTCATTCAGTAAAGACACCAGATGGACTCCACGATCCCACAGAAGGCCACACACGCGTGCCTCCAACAGAGAGGATGGTCCTAGCCTGGATTATACCATGACATCCAGTAGACTGCTGTGGGATCAGCGTCCTGCCACTGCTAATCCAGCCGGTGGTAGGACAGCGTTCATCTACCAAGCTGACCCCTTCCTCCATGCTTTACGTAGCCTTCCTAAGCCCACATGTAGTGCTGTACAGTCCTACATGGCACCATGTACACAGACATTAGATGACTTTGGAGTACCTGCCAAACGTGCTTTACCATCTTACTATTACAACGACAATGAGCAGAGTAAAACACGTCGAGGACCTCGCCCCACGAGTATGTCTCTACGCCGTATAGCCTCAGCCACGTCCAGTAAAGCTGGAGATCAAACCTCACGAGCCGCGTCCACCATGGAACAGAGTCCACTGCCCTCCATCAGTGAGTCAGTGAACAGCTTCGCCAGGGCAGGTAATAACTTCCCTATCATCAGCCTTCCAGAATCAATGATGGCTAAATCTGTACAATTCACACCAGAGGAAGGAGCAGATTACTTAGATCACCATAACACAGGTTTACTTCCCGGCATTCAAATCAATGACAGTGGGGAGGGATATAGACCTACAGATCAAGACTTACACGGACAGCATCTACTTCCTGGAAGAATCAACTCTGCCAGCTGGGCAAATTAAATCAGATCAGAAATATCTCAGGCTGTAGCTCATGTGGATGCACCTGGGGAACGTTACTATTACATAATAATATTACTTAAATTGTACTAGAATATACAATACATTTTATTATACACTGTATTTGGGGCAGGATAGCGCACAACAGCATGCGATATTCTACTTCAACATCTCAGGGCGAATGTTTGCTGTCATATTAACCATTTAACCGCCGGTGCCCCATATGCTCGGGTATTCATTTTTTATTAGCACATTAAGTACCACATTTTAAATATGTTAAAGATATAATGTGACATCAACCAGCAAGATTTAAAAAGAGTTGACCTCCATTTTGTCAAATCTTAATAATTTGCACTCACTTGAAGTTGTGGATCGCGTCAGCGAGACACAACTTCAAGTGGCTGAAAATTCCAATTGAATAATTTGGCGGTTAAAGGGTTAAATATATATTCAATATTATGTACAAAATAAATTTTTACTCAGACTAAAAAGCATCCGCTTGAAGCCTACATCGAAATGGTAGACATAGAAATGCAATCTTATTGGAATAATACGTATTTGACATTGACCTATGTCATAATGAGTACCGGTATATCAGCTGTTTATTTCTCAGAAAACAATGTATTACAATACACAATGACAATATTTATGAAAATTAAAATCAGGGGAACTGTATACTTCTCTCTTGATTCAGACGTCAGATCTGGATTACAGTTCGTACCGTAACAGTGATATTGACACTGGAGCTTTGTCTTCTTTATAATTACATAAATAAAACATATCTTTAGCTGTGTATTTTTTCATCGAAGACGCCTTCTTCTAAAACAGTGGAATTTATCACAATACCAGTATATACTGCTACCTTCCGAGTCATATATTTCACTGAATATATCTGTATATGATTTGCTTAATAATTTGGCAGTGGAAGGCTTTTAGGAACATGTTTAGCGCATGTTGTCCTATTTAAATTTGATTCACAACAACATAATTTAAAATTTAATATTTATTAAAGATGGTACAATATATTTCCTAAGATACACCCAGGGTTCCCAGGGAAGAAACAAAGAATGTATTTGCATTAGGGATAGTTTATCTATGATAAACACTTCCAATCAATCATTAATTTATGTCATGCATGCTCTCGTTATTACAATTGAAAATACAATAAATAAATACATAATTGCAGTTTCATTTTGTTATAATTTATTTCGTCATATCCCTGCTATTACCAGTATTTCTTTTAGTAAGTGGAACAGTGCAGAACCGTTCAGAGTAACTAGCCGTATAAAGTAACCAGTTAAACTATACGGTAATGTATAATGTAAGCGGTTTAGTTATATGGCGATTGGTTACATTATACGGTTCCCATGGTAACATCACCAACGTATGATGTAACCAGAAAAATATGCCCTACGATCCTACCTTTAAATGCAAACACAGATATTTATTTTCCAAAAATTAATTGTAGACAGACACTTTTTTGGAATGTTTGAGACAAAAGTGGCATTGGTGCTTTGTCTTATTTTAAATTCCGTAACCATCGCGTTGGTTTACTTTGCAAAAGAATAAATAAATAAATGCTCTGTGGCCAATCACAATAGCCAGAAGAGTCAAGTGTCGCAAAAAAAACCTCCATGCATAATCAGCATCCCCCAAAAAAAGGATTTTCACGCGCCGCGTTGCTCTTGGTGGGGCCACGTTTGCTGAATTTTGCGGCGTCGCGCAGCCCGGCGCAGCGCGGCGCGGCGCGGCGCGGCGCGGCGTTTGGTGGGGTCGTAGCTTAAGACATTTTTTTGTAAACTTAGTCTAGGCATCCCTCGACGTTCAAGACTGACACCGTTATTTTTTTTTAATTTGTGTCATTTTTAAATGGTTGCCAAAAATGGTATAACCCCACCCTCTAAGTTTATCGGCCGCACCCCCGGTAGGCCCCATTTTACTCTCAGTCTGCAAGCTCAACTCGCTTAAAAAACAGATCCTAATCTGACAGCAGCGGAATACGTTCCACTGTGCCTAGGGACTTGGCTGAAAAAATGAGGGGGGGGGGGTATAGCTTTTGGCACCCTACATGTTTTTAAATACGGTGTCAGTCTTGATTTATGACGGAAAACTAACGATCTAGCCTATCAATCTGTTATAACAGCGTAGGTTACTAAAGCTAGGAATCCATATGTACGTTATGACTACGCGTTATGCGTTATGCGACAAAAATGGCGATTACTTAAATATTCAAGAGTGAATCCATATGCACGTATGCGTATACGATTTTCAAACAGCTGCGCGTCCGAAAAATGGGATCGCTCCGTGTCGCGATTCATGCGTCATCCGATTGAAAAAACGGAGGAGGAATTCCAGGGAATGACGTCGACGACGGGGTCTTTCCCAGACCAAACACGATACATTCATCCAATGCTGTTTCAATGTTGTTTGCTGGGATGTGTGTGTGTGTGGGGGGGGGGGGGGATTACCCAGTATCGCGCCATAACCACGTAAATTGCTCCCTGTAGTTAATCTGAAGTATTTCTGAAATATTTAACCATGTAACTGCATTTTTTGGTTGTGGTATGTCCTCCTGTTGAAAGCTCATCTGCAGTATCCTATGCACCCACCAGCAGTGTTTCCGTTTGTCACTTTTTTTTCAACCGTGGTATTTTACATAAGGGGGCTAATAATCACATGTTGTTGCTGTATAAAACAGCGCCCCAGATCAGATCAAGACATCTTTTCAAGCACAAATCAGCCACAGAACGAAAAAAATGCAGTGCTGCTAGTCAAAAACGCTGTATATGATGTATACGCGTAACGCGTTCCGAATATACGTACATATGGATTCGCAAAAAACTCATGACGCATAACGCATTACGCATAACGCATAACGTATATATGGATTCCTAGCTTAATCCGTTGTAGCTGACTGGATTTTGTAGACTATTATAACGGATTAGTAGACCTTTATAACGGATTAGTAGAGCGCTGTACCGAATCAGTAGACCTTTATAACGGATTTTAAAGATCACCATGTCCTAAATGCACGGCCAGGGCGGGAGCCCTGGTGCAGTGGTTAAAGCTGCCTTCTTGGAAAGTCGGAGATCGCGAGTTCAAAACTCCGCTCTAGCCTTAAAAAAAAAAATGTTTCTTCCCCGCTCACTCGTAAATATTCAATATTGTGGAGAACATCCATGACCGAGAGGTAGCGTGCTGGACCTCGAACCGTCAGGGCTCGAATTTCGGGTCCTGTGTCTGGAGGGCAGTGTCATCTCATTCATCTCACCATCCTTAGGAGGTTCTCCTGGCCCTGTTTAGCTTGTATGTGCATGAATAAAAGGTGGTCTGAAACCCCATTCATTTCATTTCAAATGCACGGCCTTTTGTTTTAGGGATATTTAATCGTGACACATGTACTTTGTTTTTGACAGACCCCCCATTAAAAAAATAATCTTGCAATACCAAATCGGCATACATATACTGGTATTGGGCTATATAAATAATACCAAACATTTATAATTATAAATATATAAACACTGATAAATATCACGATAAAAATACATGAAGTCGTATTGTAAAACTATATTAAAGATCCATAGCAGCTATGTTTGACAATTCAATATATCACAGGATAATATTATAATAGTTCAGGTATCAACATTTACTCTTAAACAATCGGGATATATTCACCATTCAAAGTGTTGTATATTTATAATTCAGAAACGATTTAATTAGTTTGATTTACGTATTCCAAGCCAAACCCACAACTGAATGCGCTTCACCCAGTGTTGACATGATGTTGGTCCAGCATCGTAGACGGTGGGCTAACAACATGCCAACAATGGACATCAAAAATCCTCATCTTAGAGAAAACTTGAATCACCGGCTTGTTTTTGGCTTGAATTGCGCTTAAAACACAAATAACTATGAAATAACTAGAGATTCTGTCATGTGATAAAATGTGCCAATGTTTGTTTTTTCAGATAATCTATTTTCCATTGTAGAAAATGAAAATAGTAGGGGCCTATAACTGTCAAAATAAATTTATCGATTTAACTGGATGTGTTATTATAAAAACGATATAGTAAAAATAATGCCCATTAGAAGAAGAATCAAGCACGGTTGTGTTCGTCGTTTCACACATCGTTTTTGTAAATATATTTTATCTGTAAATAAATGTACATACAATAACATGGTATATGGAGAAAAGCTAAATATTTACGAATCAAAATGGATATTGTATATTAAGGATAGTTTGATAGATTGTGGCTTTCCAGGTGTCTGGAATGCTCAGCACATCCCCAATAGTTTTGAATGTTTCAAGGAGGTAATTAAAAGACGTTTAGAAGATCAATTTATACAGAAATGGTCGGAAGAATTATTTAATAGTGGAAAATGTACAAACTATTGGATTTTCAAAACTAATTTTATTCTAGAAAAATACCTTTTATTAACTGCACCGAATATAAGAAAATCTATAACCCGTTTCAGATGCAGGAATTCCAAACTTCCCATTGTACTCGGTAGTTTTTGTGGTATTTCACGTGATAGACGTACCTGCACCTTATGTCACAACAGATTCATCGGTGATGAATATAATTATCTTTTCGAATGTGGGCACTTTGAAAGAGACAGAAAAAAAATATTAGGCTGCTACTTTTATGATAGACCTTCAACATTTAAAATGCATGCATTATTCTCAAGTGAAAACCGAGAGTTATTGTATCACCTAGCACAACTTATTATTATTATAAATAACGTAATGAATGGTTTAAATTAATAACGATTGGCATGCCCTTGTCACAGGTATGTTATATTTACTCACACTGTATCGTACACCTGGCTTCTCATGTCCTACGGGATCCTGAATAAACTACCTTGTTACCTTGTTACCTTGTTACCTCGTTTAAAATAAGACAAGTAATTTAATAACAATGACTATTTATCACGAGAGAAAAACGTAGATCAATATGTGCACATATCAGAATACACATCAAGTATATAATACACTCTTGGAAAATGGGTTCTAGAAGGCTTTATCCTGGCAAGTAGTCATGGCAAAGCTAGCCAGACAATAAACCAACATTGGCTCAACGTCTCGTGTTCGCTGGATAATTACTGTATAGTAAAATGGAGGATGTTCCATTTTATACATGGGAGCCTACCCACTATGCGGGCATGTGTAATCGTTCTATATTTTACTATGTCTTATAGAATCTTCAAAAAACGTATATTTAGTGACGACCACTCTGGCCACTGCGCTAACTCTTTGGCCACACTGGTAGCACAGTGAGCACACAACATTTGTATACCATTTATACAATGCAAGGATTGGTTGTTCGATCTCCTGTCTGGGCATTTTCTACACTCACATAACAATATAATGATTATTCCCAGCAAACAGCAAAAATGGGTTTTAACCCTTTAACCGCCAAATTATTCAATTTGAACTTTCACCCACTTAAAGTTGTGTGCCGCTGACGCGATCCACAACTTCAAGTGAGTGAAAAGTATTCAGACTTGACAAAATGAAGGTCAACTCTTTTCAAATCTTGCTGGTTGATGTCACATTTCATCTTTAACATATTAAAAATGTGGTAATTAATGTGCTAATAAAAAATGAAACCCCGAATATATGCGACACCGGCGGTTAAAAGGTTAATGACATGCGAGTGACAAGTGAATGATGTAGATATAGCCGCCGCGATCCTGGTATACACTCTAACTCTAATCTAGTTGCTGGTAGTGCTGTGCCAATCAAGTGCCAATTGGTCTATTGCCAGCTTGATGTTTAAACAGGTTATATCGGTTTTCTTTTACCGAAATACATTATCCCTACACCGGGTCAGCGTTGCTTAACATTGGAACATAGCTGAATTTTATGATGACAGCAGGAGTCTATCAATTCATTACATTTGTAAATAACGTTTGCCAAACAATACTGATCGTATCTGACTACAGAAAATAGAAACTGATAATAAATGTTTCACTTGGTATAGCTGGAGGAGGCCGTGAACATCACGTAAGTAAGCGAATGGTGGTGTAGCGGACACTAATCTAAACTCTGTTAAAATATTACTTCAAAGTATTTCAGCTTGTTTTTGTTCTTCTAGTGACGGATATAACACTCCAACACGTGTGATATAGAACCACAGGAGAAGGCGATACACAATCATATGGATAGTTCTGTAGATTAAAAATGATCCGATATATGCACACAAGTAGTTCCATTATGCCCTACCCCACTGCATGTTCGACCTCCTGTCGAAATGTGATGTAGTTTTAGACCATCAGACATTGTTTAACTCCATTAAAAACACTGCTGCACGATAAAACAGGTAAAAAGCTGGAACAGCCCAGCAAACACAAACAATTTTGCATAACATTTATAAAACGTCGGCCCAACGTCTTCAACGTTGAAACATCATTGTATGAGTGTTATACATTATTGTTTGCTGGGATAGATCACCGTCGTATTCGTCATTTGAAACGCAATTGGAAATGTTAGATTAAGTTAAAGCAGATCACGACCAACGCCCACAATTCAAAGTGCGTACAGAGTTTCTGGAACTGTTATTTCGTAGGGCAAATTGTGAAGACATGAGAGGTATAAACCACGTAGTTGACTTTTTCCAGATGGAGCTGCCACTGCTGGGTAGGATACGGCTGTTGCTGCTTCTTGTGGTGATATCAGCCCACGCAGAAGGTTAGATGACACCCCAGTAAACACAAAACATTTGTACAACGTCGGTCCAACGTCGAAGACGTTGGGTCGACGTTGTACAAATGCTTTGTGTTTGCTGGGACATATGTTGCCGTGCAAAGCCAAAAGGCAGTAACTGCTAACTTGAAAAGTGAGCAGAGACTGCATTTCAGTTTTGTGCGGCAGATCTCCTCTCTTTTATATAGAATACGATTCCCCGTTTGAAAGCTTTGATGATATATTAATACCACGACCTTCGTGTCCGCCATATTGGATTTCCATCATAAGGCTTTGGTTTGATTAAATACGGCATCTGTATCTGTGTAGGGCACATATGAAACTGAAAGGTCCGCACTGGCTAATTAGATTCTCCTCTAATGATAAGTCGCTTGCTAATTAGATTTCTAACCATTCATGCTATTTTAATGTCATAAAAGGACAGGTATAATGTCAGGTAAACCAGCGTAACTTGATGCTAATATTGCAAAAACAAGATACGTCAATCGTGGGAACGACATAGTAAGCAGTGGAAACGATGTGGTATGTCTTGAAAACCTATGAATAAGAGGTAGTCTAGAACAGATTATAAAAGTTAACAAATTCGTTCACACGACTTACTAATTAGTCATTCTGACTCCTAAAACGTTCCCACGCCATACCTAGCTCGTTCCAACAAGTGATGCTTAGCATTAAATCACAGATCATCTGCTGAATTAACTACCAATTCATTATCAGTCAGTCTTTTTAGATTTCAAGTCCCATTTTAATAGGCCGATCTTTCCAAGCCGACAAAATATCAGAATAAAAGATCATTCATATCAGCCACTATTTCAATATTTTATTTTTAATAAATAGGTCTGGCGTTGTTGCGTCTATAGTGCCGGTTTAACAAGTAGTGGCGCCAATATGTGACAATTACGGCCCACGTTGTCAAATTGTGAGCTGTTTATTCAGCGTTGTTAGGGAAGAGAGGGAATGTTTGGCATTCCATGGTCCAAAACATGTCAAGAACTACGTCATAAATCGAGCGGCTGATGCCAAAATGTAATTAAAATGCTGCTGATTCTAATAAATCAAATACTGGACTGATAAAATCTTCGGAATAGCAGATTGAGTACCATCGCCGATCTCGCAATTTTGTTGTCAGTCATAATACATGTAGGTAACGTGCTATACACACAACCTGCGCAGTGTCGCATTTTGTTAGATTATTTATATCATTATATGTCTGTCCATGATGATGTCAGTGATGCATCTAAAAAATGAGATACAAGTCTAAAACATCAATTTTAATAATTTTTTTTAATTGAGCAATTAGGAGCACAAAAAAAACACACACAGAATACGTTACATTTTTTATATTTTAAATATTTCTTAAAATATCTGATATGTATTAATAATTTTTGTACAAATACTATACAAAATATAAAAATGCAAAATGAAATATATTAATGTAATTTTAATGTTGCTAATCGTAAATGGTTTTGATACAATTCAGAATATAAGATGAGATATAAAGGTTTTTCAAAATATTCGTGTTTTTTATCTAATTTTTTTCCTAATAAAAACAGTAGTGTGTACATGTTCAATAACCATTCAATATTGTTTAAAATAAACCTAGGCAATAAAATAAAATGTGTGTGTCATTGTTACCAGCGTTATTGTATCTGCTATTTTACTATAATTTACCAGGCGCAAAGTCACATATTCGAGGTGCTTTTTTTGTCTAAACACACTTTTTATTATTTTTATAACGATATGTACTGTTTCTGTCATCTCGTGCCTGTTGGTTAATATTTCAAATAAAAAAGCAAAATACGTTGCTAAAATACGTTACAGAACCAACAAAATTTATGTTATGATAATGTGATGATATTAAATGTCACTATATCCAGTAAATAGTTGTATTATACAAAGTCTAAATGTTTTGTACTTTTGTTACGAAACATAATGCACTATTACAACATCGTTTAGTGAAGAGCAAAATACTTTACCAAAATACGTTGCCAAAATACGTTACAAAATGTAACGTATTTTGTCTAACGTATTCTGGATTTTGTTTTCTTTTGCACATTTGTAAATCTGGGCTCAGTAGCCAGGCTAAATTTTTACTTGCTGCTCGGAGATATACTTAGTGAGTAACTAAAGGTGCATAAAGTGTGCATATCTCTAGATCTTTAGAGTCCATGTGAAGTATTCTATTTTCTTAAAAAACAAATAGCGTATGCTTGTTTCTATTCATTATAGCAAGAGTAGCAATGTTAGGATTACATACTTACGTTAGACTATATATTCATCACACAGCAAGGAACTTTAGTTGATCTTAATTTTTTTGGCAGATAAAATGTAACACAACTCATAAAATGGCAGACTCATAAAATGGCAGACTCAAATGTAACGTATTCTGTTATTTTGTGGCGACATGAACATAAATTTATTTTGCAAGGGACAATATACTACTTATGCGAATTCTCGTTTTTAATGCAATCACTACTATATTATCAGTTTATCTTCCAAAAACTGGACCCACTCATGAACAGTGACCTGTCTAAGACGAGAATTTAAGCTGGCGACATGCCAAAAATGTCATTTTATCGCATTCCAGTGGTCAAAAGCACATTTTTCTTGTCTAGGCTTTGGATAACTATACATTTTCTAAAAGGTCTATGCATGAATTAAATGATAAAACTGGTCAAACAAAAGTGGAGGTCACTACAAACGAGAACACTGCTGGGGTCACGTGATTCTTGAAGTGGCGGGTTTTGACCATATGCATGCCCATGTCATTAGAATCACCATGACATTTAAGTTTTATTTCCATATTCATTAATCATGTTAATGTAGTGTTTCCCAGTATTATTTCCATAATTAATAATCATGTTATGATAATGTTTTATATTGTAGCCCAGGTGTTCGTAAAGCAGCCCGGAGATCAGGTGTTATATGGTGTGAAAGATGAGCCCCTCACTGTACCCTGTGTGACTAGTGTCAAGGCCGACATGGTCAAATGGTACAAGGAGGACACGACACACGATGGCGTCACCAACTGGAAGCTTCTCGCCAGTAACAGTATGGTAGTCAGCGAGTACAAAGGTCAGAAAATATCCTTTGCAAATACGACGATGGCTTAACGTTGGGCCAACGTCGTACACGATGGGCCGGCATTTAAACGTCACCGTATCAACGTCTTATTTGTGCTTTATCCCTTGATGATGGGCTTCCGAGCATTCAATCATAATATGATCCGTTTAATAAAAAATAATCTTCCTCGCAACAGGATCATACCGGGTTCACATGTTCAATTTGTCTGTAGGCCTATAAATTTTTTATGAGCACGTGAAAATGACACTTTCAAAATAATATGACCTTGCATAAATAGAACATTTTATAAACTAAATATCTACCGTGCCCTTCCAACGTCTGTATATTTTTGGCCAACGTTGCACATGCACTTGATAGACAAGCCAATTGGAAACAAGCCAGACGCACATAAGGCAGACCCCCGCGCGCAATCAGACAGGTAATTTGGTATGTTTTCTGTTACGAGTCAAATCCTACAGGCAGACTCCCAAATTAGTGTACATGGGTGTAATGTGCGGGGAGCCGGAGCCAAAAAAACAAGTCATTGGTTTTCCCACCTTTAATATGCACGCACATCCGTGGCGGAATTGTGGTGAATCTGTAGAAAATAAGTGGATACAATGAGTTACCTGCATATAAGATGATAAATAATTAAATAAACTTGGTTCAGAATAAATGACACCTAATAATATTATAATATACAGAAAACGACCATAGCTCTCATAACTTAGCAAGCGTAAATTAATATACTCACAGAATGGTGCGGTGTAAACAGGTGAACGGTGACCCACACATTAGTCGACATAAAAGTGACAGTTGACAATTTAACCTGAAATGTATTCATACCGGAATTAGGCAAACCCTGACAAGTCCAGTGACCATTACAAATTCAACGCTCATTAACAAATAAATACTGATATTTACATATAAGTCACATCAAAACAATTATTAATAATTATTGAATGTAATTTAATAGAAATAGGACCTCAACATAGCATTAAATCATAAGACCGGGCCTAATAACCTCACCAATGTTAACATCAATTATACACATCAAAATGGCAGTATTTTAATTTTTCTGCTGCGCATTGACCAGTTAGACTAGATATAGAGATAAAATTACCGTATTTCTAATTTTTGACATGGTTGTCAATAATTAGAAATCAGGAGTTTCGTCTCTATATCTAGCCTAACTGGTGAATACGCAGCACAATTTTTTTTTTAAATTGCAGTTCTAGTCTATGGACATGTTTACATCATAATGGTCATATTAAAAAGCCAAAATAAAATCACCGATTTTTTTATGATTTTAGCCTGGGCCAGTCCCTTTAAATTTTCTGGTACATTATGTAAATAATTTCCACCAACTTCAAGTTATGGATCGCGGTAGCGAAGAACATGGATAAAAACTGAATTATATTTCACTTGGCGCATTAGGGATAAAGTAGGGAACCAAACGGCTATAAATTAGCAAAGTTGGCGAGTTTTTGGCGACAAAATAATCGGCGAATTTTTAGCAACAAATTTGTCACCAACTGTTTAGTCCAGGCTCTGCCATAAAGTCCCTTATACAACTCTTTAGGCATAGATTATGACGGTGGATTTGAATATAGGATACCTCTAGCATCAATATTCTACTAAGTGTTTTTATTCAATTTACAGCGAAACTCAGAAGTCGGCCATTTTCCAAAATGGCCGCCATTTGGTCAAACTTTAAATTGACATAATGTTCGAGAGAATAGGAACAGCTTCATGATTTTTGTATCTACTATATTATGTTTTTTAGGTCAAACATTACATTGATATCATTTTCCACTTAATAGGGGCAGGTGCATGATTTCGGTGTCTACTGTGCGGTTTTAAGGTATGCCCGACCTAGTAGTGTGGTCAGAAATTAATTTGGATGTTGCATTGTGGGTAAAATCCAAGATGGCCGCTTTTTGCCCAAGGTCAAATAGTAAATCAATATCATTTTCGACACAATAGAGGTAGATTCATGTTTTAGGTGTCTATCGTGGGGTTTTCAAGTATGCCCGATATAGTGGTCTTGTCAACAAATATTTTATACATTGCATTGTGAGTGGAAAATCCAAGATGGCCGCCATTTGACCAAGGGCAAACAATAAGTTAGTATATTTTTTTACAGAATAGGAGCAGACTCACGATTTTGGTGTCTACTATAGGGTTTTCAGGTATGCCCGATCTAGTGGTGGGGTTAGAAATCACCTTAGACATTGCATTGTTGGTAAAATCCAAGATGGCCGACATTTGTCTAAGGTCAAACAACATATTGGACATCGTATGCACATGATGCATGGTGTAAATCTTTTGTAACAAGCTATGTTCAAAGCTAGAACAGGAGTTCCCGTACTACGAGGCCCGGCTTTAGTCTGTTTGAGAGCTATAGAACAAAATTCGGCTTACTATTTTGTATTGTATATAACTGTATTGGTCTAACTCATGGGTCAGAATCCTGAATGTCTAGGATATAATTAAGGAAAGAACCAAGGAGACAAGTTCAAATATATCTTCAACGTGTATTCCTTCCATCACCATCGCCGGTGCTGGCCAACACCTATTCAATACTTGTATTGCCAGTGAATCGGGCTGCCGCATGTATCTACACACGTACACACGATGTAGGCCTACCAACCCAATTCTGGTTCAATGTTGGGCCAGCGTCGCAGCCCATCGCTGGTTCAATGACGGTCAATCGTCCACGATGCTGGCCCGTCACTAATACAACACTGGGTCTGCTGTAGGCCTATACTTTGCGCAAGCACAACAGCAAACACATGCCATTCACCCACTGCTGTTTCAATGTTGAACTAGCTTACAGCCTTCGACGCTGGCCCAGCATTGAAATAGCATTAGGTGAATGTCCAGTGTTTGCTGTGGTACGTACTGCCGCATAGCAATGCGGATGACACTTTCTTACCCCGGCGCCAAAAAGGCCACTTCCCAGATAACACGATACCGAATGGCCCAATGCTGATGTAATGAAGGGCCACCGTCTGCGACGCTGGGCCAACATTATCCCAACCAAAACTCTTTAAGCTCTAATCAAAAATATAATCGTGATTATTATTTTTTCTTAGCACTTTTTAAAAACGCAACTGTCTGACCTAGCGACCTCAAACAATATATTCGACATGTTGATAAGGACTGGTGTACAGAAATGTCAACCGTTTCCCACACACAACACTCCTCTTTCCCCTAAATAGGACACAAACTCAGGAAAATAAGCCTAATAGGCTCATGAGATGAGATAAAAATGTACGTACCGGTGAAAATTATTGACCTACAGCACTTGTTTAATGTTGTTTTGTGTATCAGAATAATGTATGTAACAGTTACAACTATTTTTTCCTATCCGCGTTTGAACTGCCCGCAACTGATCTCATCAGTATCAATAAAGCTTACATTCAGCCGAGGTAATAATAAGTAATAGTTACAGTAATAAAGTAAATATAAACTAACAAACAAGAGTAACACGAAGAAATGTTTAGGTGCAGAAGTTTCCGTTTCCGGCAGCGACTCTTATGTCACCCACCATCACAAGTAAATTAGAAAATACAAACATTCAGTTGAGATTGAACAAGGGGTTCGATTGTTGCATGACGCTAATCACAGCGACAATAGGCCTCCTGATACTTAAGGTTGTCAACACATTCATCTTTGTGTAAGCCTTTTTTGGTAATTTTTCCTCCGATCATGTGACTTTAATGTGGTAGTCTGTATAATTATGTAGCACTCAAAAACTATTTCACGAGATATGACAGTTCGCTAACCACTTTCACGTCACACACCGCAATAAATAGAGAAAAATCATAAATTTTGTGCTATGATTTAGTGGGAAAATATGAAGGATAGAAAAAAAAGATATATTCATGTGAGTACTCATAATTATGTCTGATGGCTTTATAATTATACAGCACACAACTTGCCTCAATAATTATTTCACGAGCTATGGCAGCATGTCACTTCACACACCGCAATTTAAAGAGAAAATTATATATTTAGTGCTGTGGTAATTACACGAACAGGGATAGAACTATAACATTATGTATAAGCACTGTTATAATATGTGATGAGACTTTCAAGAACACACAATGTTCTCCGTGTTTTTTGCACTTACGACGCTTTCCGTCACACATCATTACATCTGCTTCCTTAACATTACAAACCAATTTATTTAGTTATGAAGTCTTTATGAAAGGCGGTACAGACAACCCGTCTGCACGCAGAAATTGTGCCGGCACAATCCCTTCGTCTGTGACGGATCCACTCAGAAGAACATCCTACTGGGCGAACACTGGTGTTGAAGAAGCCATACTGAGGCCACGTTGCTGCAAATTGGTTTTGTTAGCTGCATGGCGATGTCCAAAATTTTTCGAGTTTCTTTGGTATTTGAATTTCAGCTGATATTTCATTCAAGTCGACACATTCAACCCCTCCTGCACGTTTCATCCTTTCCCAACTTTTAATGGATAACTCAAGGTACTTGTCGAATTTAACATGCCGGCTGGTTCTAGAACCAACTCTAGAACCTGCGGAAAAAGACGCTAATAATCACTTTTTGAATGTTTAATTTTTTTTAAATGACCCATTTTAGCCACGAAGTCCGCTAAATGCTAGCCAGTGAAATACATGTCATCGCACTCGGTCAATTGTCCCTCAAAGTGGACATTTGTTGGGTTTGCAAGGGATGTCTACCTCAAAAAATGTAAACAAATTTGGTGGGAGGCTTGGTTTCAAGATGTTTTTTCTAGACCTTCTTACATTATTGTAACTGTAACTGAAACCCATGTTTTTCTGTTAACATGTTCACGAATTCACTGCTCTTCCCACAATGATCTTGTCCAAATGAAGCAGTCAAAGGGGTTCCTAATCCCGTGAAAAAGTTGATTGTATGTAATCTGGAAGCGGCAATGTTGTGCTGATTCGGGATAGCCCATTCAAAGTCCACTGTGCGTTCATCTGTAGAATTAGCAATATCACTGTTTACATTCATATCATTTTTTGTGCAAATATCTGCAACATTTCAATTTCAATATCAAATAAAGTAGTGATCGAGTAGGCGAGAGCTTTATTTGGCCATAAAACTATAGGAAACTGTAGTTCAATGATTTGGCATGGTCTTCTCCGGGGTCCCACGACTCCTTCAGCTCACTACTATCACAAAATATATCATCAAGTTTGAAATCAACTTTAAGGAACTCAACATTTCATGAAAAAACTCTCAAGAACCATGCACATTTTCTTGTTTGTTGATGACCCAAAAAGCATGACTGAATGGGGTTGTAGGCCATTCTTTGTGCACATAATTTATATGCTAAACTGGGCCAGGAGAACCTCTCGAGGATGGTGAGATGAATGAGATGACACTGTCCTCCAGACACAGGACTCGAAATTCGAGCGCCGGTGGTCTGAGGCCGAGCACGGTCTCTTGGTCACAGAGGTTTCCCACAATATAAAATATTCACAAGTGAGCGAGTAACTAACACTTTGTTTCTTTGAAACTTGAATGCCAGAAGGGGGACGAACTCGCGATTTTCATAGCCATAATCGTGGACACAATGACCCATTTATAGCCATAGTTATCTCTCTATATAGCCATCAGTCATTTCGTCTAAAAAGTTTTATGCATGACAACGCCACAATGTTGGAATGAACTAAAAACTCTATGGTAGACACCACAATCACCTATGTATCTCAACTCAATGTTTTGTACAATCATTGCTCTTCCATGCCATCAAGCAGCCATTTTGTTTCCATGATGACCGACATCTGTTTTTTAGGTATGTACACATTGTCGGAAATTATTCTAAAAATGACACTAGATCAAGCGTATATAACAACCCTATGCTAGGCATTCAAATCATGGACTTGTTTCTATTCTATCGAAAATTATATCAGGTTAACGTTTGACCTTGAACACATGGCGGGCTTATAGGACTTTTTACCCACAATGCAATGGTTAAAGTACTTCCTGACCACAACATGAAGCCGGGAATACCTTAAAACACCGTGGTGAAAACGAAAATCACGAATCTGTATCTATTCTGTGTTTGACCTTGAACAAATAGCGGTCATCTTGGATTTTTTACCCACAATGTGATGTCTAAAATCTTTTCTGACAACACCACTATGTTCGGCATACCTAAAAACCCCATAATAGACACCAAAAAACACGAATCTGCGTCTATTATGTCTAAAATGATATCAATTTATTGTTTGACCTTGAAGAAATGGCGGCCATCTTGGATTTTTTACCCACAATACAATGTCGAAAATATTTTCTGACAATACCACTATGTCCGGCATACATGAAAACCCCAGGATAGACAGCAAAAACACGAATATGCCTCTATTATGTCGAAAACGATAGCAATTTATTGTTTGACCTTGGACAAATGGCGGCCATCTTGGATTTTTTACCCACAACGTCCAATGTAAATTCTGACCACACTACTAGGTCGGGCATGCTTAAGAAACGTATAGTAAACACCGACATCATGCACCTGCTCCTATTCAGTGGAAAATGATATTAATTTAATGTTTGACCTTGGCCATATGGCGGTCATCTTTGATCATACCCACAATGCAATATCCAAAGTTATTTCAATATCCAAAGTTATTTCAATATCCAAAGTTATTTCTGGCCACTAGATCGGGCATACCTGAAAACCCTACTATAGTAGACACAAAAATCATGAAGCTGCTCCTATTCTGGCGAAAATTATGTCAATTTAAAGTTTGACCTTGGCCAAATGGCGGCCATCTTGGAAAATGGCCGATTTCTGAGTTTCGCTGTAAATTGAATAAAAACACCTAGTAGAATATTGATGCTAGAGGTATCCTATATTCAAATCAACCTTCAACATCTATGCCTAAAGAGATGTATACGGAACTTTATGGCAGGGCCTGGACTAGTTGGCTGATTGACGAAATTTCGTGTGAATGCAACATGAGAACTGTCGACGATTAATAATTAGCGACAATTAGCGGCTAAAAAATCGACAGAATCGGCGAATAATTGACGAATTATGCAATCATTTGCCGATAAAAAGGTGATCGTTTTGAGATCGTTTTGCAAACATCTGGCGACCAGTTGGCAAACGTAGCGATCAATCGGCGAATTGGAGACTGTTTGGCATCTGTTTGGTGAACAAATGGAAAATGTGGCGATTACTACATGATAATTTGGAGAACATTGGGTGAATGCGTTTCCCAAATAGTCCCCAATTTTTGGCCAACTTTTTGTTCGTCTAATTACCCAATTAATTGCCAAATATTCCCCAGCTGTTCATCAGTTTCAGGTGTTTGGCGACAACTTGGCGAGCAGTTGACGTATATTTGGAGAACCCGGCGAATAGCTTGCCACAACTTGATAAATAATTAGAAAAAAAAAGCAACTGTTTGGGGTCAAAACGTCAGGTCTCCGACTAATCACAGGAATTTTGCACATTTCCAAAACTTTGGGAGAACGTTCGGTGAACAAGGAGAACGTTTCGCGAAAAAGGAGAAACTTTGGTGCAATTTGGGGAATGTTTGGGGAAGATGTGGGGAATTTCACAAATTTAGCATTCGCCAATGTTGCCAAGTAGTTGGTGTGAGATCCTAACTTAACATGTTTCATATGTAGAGGTGAATGTAGAGGTAATGAGTAGGTCGTACAAATTTTTTGTCGGTTGCGTCATCAGGACGTGCGCGGATAATAAGGGACGGACAGGGACGATGCCGGATGTCTACACGTGATATTAACGGGGCTTTGCGCAATCTTAGACAGCTTCCTCTTAGCCCTGTAATAGGCCTAATAATTTATATCAAATACGTAGAAGAAAATCAGAAATAAACTTCCAAATGTAATTTACGACAGGTCCAGTTTGTACGACATCATTATGGGTATTATGTATTGTCCAAATGACAGTACATAGAACAATTAATAATAATATTGATTTTACTAATAATTATATTGTTTACAGACGACTACAGAATGGCGGACGATCCAGAAGGGATAATACATAGCCTGCGAATTAGAAAATTACGACAAGCCTATGTTCTGATGTGTTCTGTAGAGATTGGTTCACAGCAAATTTCAAGCTCCACTTCTGATATTCGCATATTTGGTGAGTTTGATAAATGTATCAGCATTTAAAATATCCTAAAAGAGTAGAAATGACAATGCTGAGTGAGATAATTTGAATGAGTATTAAGTCTTTGAATGCCCAGTTATTAATTGAGATTTTCACTCACTTGAAGTTGTTTCAACGATTATCATGATTATAAAATCTTGCTGATTCATGTCACGTTTTATCTTTCACATGTTTGAAAGCTGGTATTTAATTTTCTAATAAAAAACAAATATAATCATGTCCGGCGTTTACAAGGATAATAATTGTGTAGAATAGTTAGTAAAGTTCTGTGTGTTTATTCTAGATGAGTCAACTCGTGTGGAGTGCAGATCATCGCCAGATGGTGGTTCAACAGGAGAGCCTTTACAACTGATATGCACGTGTAGCAACCCGCAGATGCATTTGACATGGGAACCTCAAATAAGTAAATACATATCTGAATATTGTTTCCATAAGGCAAGTAGCTCATTTATCAACCATTAGTCGACACTCAGCACTATTTTATTGGAAGTGATACACTAGTTATTGTGATTGTTGTATTTATCCTTAGATTATTCAATTATTACTAAAATTGTAAAAGTAATTGGCATCGGTTCATGAATAACCTAGCTACATTACGGAAAACAATATTAAGTACTACTAAAGATACCCTGATACAAGTGTGATCTACGATCTTCCTGTAACCGTGACTAGTCTACTAAGAGACCACATCTGGATAATCCCTCACTGGTTCTTCTAGATCACGTAACATCACCTGCTCAGACTGTTACTCGGACTGTTGTTTATTATTCATTTGAAATATAATAAAGGTCGTTTAAATCTAGACTTTTGGACCTATGATGAATCTACAGATTCGAATCTGTTGGAACGGTTTCAAAATATATTCCCACAAGTTACAATCTGTGGGAACGGTTTCGAATTTGTTCCCACAGGTTCAAAATTGGCCTCAGCCATGTCAGCTTTAAGTTAAATAATGGCAATGCGTAGACATACATACAATGCAACACCCACTTGTTTTACGCCGTTATATTATGAGTATCTATAGAAACATGAAATATTTATATTCATTGTTGGGTGGAATTATTTTGTCTATTGGTTTGTCTTGTAGAAAGTCCATCAGCCAATATAATAAAGGATTTATATTTTTAACATAAAATAATAATTTTTCCATATATGAAGATAATTTTCATTCACTGGAGCTTAGCATTACCAACATTATTAACCATATCGAACATTTATGTAGAAAAGTTGACAACCATTTCGAAAACAACAACTTACAGTGACTATTCGCCTTGGTTTAGCAATTATCTACTCTGGTAATATAAAGCCTATATTTGGACAGGTTATATTATATTTTTATGGTAATTTGGTACTCATCCATCTCTATGACAATTGCAGATAAAACACATCCATTGTATTCAGTAAGCGAGTCTACTATGTATGTACCTTCCCGGGACTCAAACCCCGTCACCTCTAGGTACACGTGCTGGGGAAGTATAGGAAACCATACCAGGGTCCGCAACTGTATATACAAAGCACCAGTACCAGGTATGTACTCGAAGTGTAAAATGTAGGCACCACCCTCTTAAATCCATTAACGAATAACATGCCTATAATATTATGGATGTATTTGTCAATCACGTATCTCCACCATGAATGAATGAATGAATGAATGAATGAATTAACGAATGAATGAATGAATGAATGAATGAATGAATGAATGAATGAATGAATGAATGAATGAATGAATGAATTAATTTATGAATGAATGAATGAATGAATGAATGAATGAATGAATGAATGAATGAATGAATGAATGAATGAATGAATGAATGAATGAATGAATGAATGAATGAATGAATGGATGAATGAATGAATGAATGAATGAATGAATGAATGAATGAATGAATAAATGAATGAATGAATGAATATATGAATGAATGAATGAATGAATGAATGAATGAATGAATGAATGAATGAATGAATGGATGAATAAATGAATGAATGAATGAATGAATGAATGAATGAATGAATGAATGAATGAATGAATGAATGAATGAATGAATGAATAAATGAATGAATGAATAAATGAATGAATGAATGAATGAATGAATGAATGAATGAATAAATGAATGATTGAATGAATGAATGAATGAATGAATGAATGAATATATGAATGAATGAATGAATGAATGAATGAATGAATGAATGAATGAATATATGAATGAATAAATGAATGAATTAATGAATGAATGAATGAATGAATATATGAATGAATGAATGAATGAATGAATGAATGAATGAATGAATGAATGAATGAATATATGAATGAATGAATGAATGAATGAATGAATGAATGAATGAATGAATGAATGAATAAATGAATGAATGAATATATGAATGAATAAATGAATGAATGAATGAATGAATATTTATATGAATGAATGAATGAATGAATGAATGAATGAATGAATAAATTAATTTATGAATGAATGAATGAATGAATGAATGAATGAATGAATGAATGAATGAATGAATGAATGAATGAAAGAATGGATGGATGAATGAATGAATGAATTAATTAATATATGAATGAATGAATGAATGAATGAATGAATAAATGCATGAATAAATGAATGAATGAATGAATGAATGAATGAATGAATGAATGAATGAATGAATGAATGAATGAATATATGAATGAATGAATGAATGAATGAATGAATGAATGAATGAATGAATGAATGAACGAATAAATGAATAAATGAATGAATGAATGAATGAATAAATGAATGAATGAATGAATGAATGAATGAATGAATGAATGAATGAATGAATGAATGTATGAATGAATGAATGAATGAATGAATGAATGAATGAATGAATGAATGAATGAATGAATGAATGAATGAATGAATGTTGCCTCATGCCACCTTTGTGTACATGCAGGCTAAACTAGGCCAGGAGAACCACTTGAGGATGGTGAGATGAATCAGATGACACTAACAATTCAGCCACATAATGTGAAATGCAAGCCCTGGGAAATGAAAATAATCGGGCTTTAGGCCACCTTTGTGCACATATAGGCTAAACTGGGCCAGGAAAACCTCCTGCGGATGGTGAGATGATTGGGATGACACTGTCCTCATAACACAATGGGGAGAATAGTAATGATAACAATATTATTAAGTTTTTCTATAGCGCACATACAGTGCTCTGTGCGCTTTACAGACAATTAAAGGTATGCGTTACAGAAAATATGCTTGTTCAAGGCGCTTTTGAAGCCATCTCAGGATTCGCACTTCCGCACTGAATCCGGGAGTTCGTCCCACAGCTTTGGCGCTGCACTGAAGAAACGTCTGCCTCCGTACTGTAAGAGTTGGTCTTGCGCCGACAAAGAAGGTTTTTTGATGATGAGCGAAGGCTTCTGCTTGGAGTGTAGCTTGAAACTAACTTGTACTGTTTTATTTATTATGTTCACGTGTGTTAGGTTTGTGACAATGTATAGTATGTAGTGAGATTTGCAATATTGATTCTGAGCTAACGTTACAAATTTCAAATGTTAACCTTCGGGTTTTAACCTTTGATATCTGAGTTCTGACTCTTCCAATTTATCAGCTACCGTTTGTAAAAAATGGTCAGCAAAAATCGATACTTTTTTCATATTTTCAGAAACCAACACAGGGTTACTAGTCATCGTATTAGCGGTGGTAGCTGTGGTTATATTGACTGTGGTTCTCATTATCATCATCTGCTACATAAGAAAGAAAAGACAGAACGCTAAGCCGATTAAACCTATGTCACCTAGTAAGTGGATATTATATCACATAATTTATTAGCTTACATGGCGTTTTCATGGTGATGAAGGAACGAATAAAAATATTTTGACATTTAGGTAAATAGATCACACATGTCATTACAGAAATATCATTTTTGAACTCTTGATTTTATCTGATATTCCTTCCGGGACTAGACAAATATCCAGTCACACTCATGCTTCTACTTGACTGTTTTGATGGTCCCCTGAACAAACAAAGCCACTGTCAACAAAATGGTCCTTTGTAGTTCAATCGATACTTTTAGCTATATGTATTCACTGGTAATGATAATTATGATTATTTTACATTACATTTCATGTCCGTTCCTGGCTCACACGATCGCCGATCAAGGGCATATAGGTTCAACCCTTTCAGCGCGGGGACCGTCTTTAGACGTCGGAATCTGACGTCTATTGACGTCAGAATCTGACGTCTAAAGACGGTCTCCGCACTGAAAGAGTAAACTATATTTATAATGACCGTAGGCCATGACATGAGTATTCAAATAAAGCGGAAATAGCTGACTAAAACATTTATGATGTTTTCAAATTGAAAAAAAACACGTTTAGTTCCATGGTCTATACAATAATAAAATTAAGTCAGCGTCGTATGTGTTAACATTTTACACGTAGGCGTCAAGTAGACGAACTGAATACTCGTCCATACGTACTAAGTGCCCCAATATGCGCAGTCCACACAGTCGCTGTCGGGCAACTCCCACAGCCTCGCGGATTAGCGAAATACCGCGTCAACACATATAATCAGTCAAAATAAGGCTCACGTGAGGCAACCGAGCCCTCATGAACAGCATGTATAGCCTCGCTCCGTTGGACACGATGCAAATTTTACAGTCGGGCGATCATCATGATCACGGACATTACATTATAAATCATACAATAATTAATGCCGATGTTTCGGGACAATATTTTTTACAGTCAGGCGACCATGAACCCCAAACGGAGATTACATTATAAATGATAAAAGGATTTATGCCAATGTCCCAGGATATTATTTTTTATTTTGATTGAGAGTCAAGTTATTTTGGGAAAACTATGGTGTTTTTTCTAGTAATCTACACTTTCTTTCAAATAATCCACACTTTCCTCTAAATTACCCACGCTTATTTGACAATCTAAGAAGAAAGAAATAATCTCTCCACTCCAACACCCTCCTCTCAAACCCTCTCCCCCAACACCCTTCTCCCATAACACCCCATCCTTAGAAATATATACGTTGAAACGTTGACCCAGTGTTGCTTGCGTATTGTTCCAGCGGCGCAGACGTGGCCCAACATTTGGGTCAACGTAGATTACTAGTATTTGCTGGGATGTCACCGTAGCATGCATACCACAACATTTAACACACCTGTTAAATTATATAGTAAGCATGGTAAGGTAATCGCGAATTTGGTTGATACCTGACCCACCCCTCCCTCTCTACACCCCCTTCTCATAACCACCCTTCTCTCTCTACACATCCTCTCCATACCCACTCCTCCCTCTCCACACCACCTCTCAATACCCACCCCTCCCTCTCTACACCCCCTCTCCATACCTAACCCTCTTCTTCTAGACACCCTCCTCATACCCACCCCTCCCACTCTACACCCCCTCCTCATACCCACCCCGCTCAATCTACACCTCCTCTCCATACTCATCCCTCCCTTTCCACACCCCCTCCTCATACCCACCCATTCCTCTCTACACACCCTCTCCATACACATCCCTCCCTCTCTACACCCCTCCTGATACCCACCCCTCTTTTTCTACACCCCCGCTCCATACCCACCCATCTCTTCCTACATCCCCTCTCCATACCCATCCCTCCCTATCTACACCCCCTCTCCATACCTACCCCTCCCTCTCCACACCCCCTCCCATACCCACCCCTCCCTCTATACATCCGCTCCTCATACCCACCCCCCTTTCTACACCCCTCATCATACCCACCACTCCGTCTCTACACCCCCTTTTTATACCCACCCCTCCCTCTCTACACCCCACTCCATACCCACCCATCTCTCTCTACATCCCCTTCTCATACTCACCCCCCTACCTACAACTCCTCCTCATACCCACCCCTCCCTCTCTACACCCCCTCTCCATACCCACCCTTCACTTTCTACACCCTCTCTCCATACTCATCCCCCCATATCAATTCAGTTCAGTAAATTTATTTGACATATAAAACCAAAGTAGTACATAATCAATTTCAACAAATAAATAAATGAAGTCAGGAGACCACCGTTAAGACCTTATGGTCGCTAGCACAGTGACCACCGTTTGCTGGTTTTAAATAATCAATCAAAAAATATATATTTTCTTTATACACAAGACCATGGTATAAGAGAAACAAAAAATGTTCCAGGTTAATCATGACATAAATTATTATATTATACATGTATTAATAAACAATTTAAATAGAATATATTAGCCAAAATGGCATATGTGATTGCAAACAAAACAATTCAATAGAGTACAGTTGGCTGGATATTTTAAAATCATATAGGTTTTTGCGTAGTTACTGAAACCATTAAAACTGTGAGTATTTATTTTATCTGTGATTAGAGTTGGAGTCAAATTTATTTCACTGGGCAACTGGTATCTAATACATCTTTTTTCAAATTTGTGTTTTACTCTGGTAATATGAAGCTTATGTCGTTGTCTAGTGTTATGCAGGTGTATATCGTGATTTGTTTTTAAATCAAATGAATAAAAATATTGTGGAAGTAATTGATTAGTAAGTTTAAAGTAAAATTTAAGTTGAAAAAGTTTGTATAGATCAATGACCTTTAGGAGTTTTAAATGTAGACAGATGGGATCTGTGTGGCTTAAATAGTGACTTCTTGTTATTATCCTCACTGCACGTTTTTGTAACTTGAATACTCTTTTTGTATTTGCTCACCAGGCTAGTATGCAGTAATTTATATGTGGAAGTATTAAAGAATAATAAAGTAATATTAATGCACTTTGTGGAAATACATATTTTAATTTGTTCATTATGCCTAGGGTTTTAATCATTTTATTTGATATTTTATTTACGTGATCTTTCCAGTTAAGCTGGGCATTTATTTCTAGGCCAAGAAAATTAAATCGATTTACGCATTCAAGTTTTGTATTGTTTATCTCTAAACTAGGAATAGTAATTTTTTTACGTGGTTGATGAAAAATCATGAATTTTGATTTATTTACATTCATGGAAAGTTTATTTACTTTTAACCATATAGATATTTTTGATAATTCCTTATTTATATCAAATTCATTGAAATTCCCCATCAGCGTTGTATCATCTGCATATATTATAAATTCAAATTATTTGCTTGTTAGTGCCATATCGTTTATGTAAATAATAAATAATAAAGGGCCAAGAATTGAACCTTGAGGTACTCCACAAGAGGTAAGTGTAACGTTGGAATGTGCATCATTTATTTGAACATATTGTTTCCTTTCATGTAAATAACTTTTAAGTAGTGTTAATGCAGATTGTGTCAGACCGTAAAATTTTAATTTTTCTATGAGAATATTGTGATCAAGCGTATCAAATGCTTTTGATAAATCGAGGTAAATATTAAACGGAATTTTGCCATTGTCCATATTACACGTTATTCTGTCAATTACTTCCAAGGCCGCTAATTCAGTTGAGTGTTCTTTTCTAAATCCGTATTGATTATTATGAAAAAGTTTATTGATGTTAAAATATGTGGTAATTTGATCAAAAATCGCTCGTTCGATAATTTTGGATATTGCAGGCAGTAGGGATATTGGTCTGTAATTATCTATTCGTGTTTTATCATTTCGTTTGTGTATTGGCGTTATTTTCGCTATTTTCAATTTGTCCGGAAAAATACCCGTGTTTAATGATTGATTTATGATTAATGTAATTGATTTTGCTAATTCTAATTTAATGTCCTTTAGAAGATTTAATGATAATCCGTCATGACCAGAGCTCTTTTTGGAATTAAAATTATTTATTATTTTCAATGTATCTCCCTCGCTAATGTTTTTAAATGTCAGTTTACTCGTTGGTGGATTTTTCAGATACTCTTTAAATGATCCATTTTTGGGCTGTTTTATAGAGTTTGAAAGGGACTGGCCAATGTTGGCAAAGTAGTTATTAAATTCATTGGCAATCAAAGTACTGTCATTTGACATATGTCCATCAATATTAAAATAATCTGGTAATTTACTTTTCTTCTTATTTTTTAGAATGTCTACTAGAATTGTCCATGTGTTTTTCATGTCATTTTTGCACTTCTCAAAGCATGTATGATAATATTGTTTTTTAGCTATGAAAATACTTCGCTTGAGTATTATGTTTAATGTGCGTAAATTAGTATTGGTAATATAAAGGTGAATCAGGTGATGTTTCTTTCAGTTTACGATATAAATTATCTCTGTTGTTTATTGATTTAATAATGCCACTCGTTATCCATTTTGTTCTCTTGTGCTTTCGCTTGTTGAATTTAACTGTCCTTATTGGAAAAAAATATCTACACCCCCTCTCCATACCCACCCATCCCTTTTTACACCCTCTCTCCATACTCATCCCTCCATATCTACACCCCCTCTCTATACTCACCCCTTCCACCATACATCCCCTCTCCATACTCACCTCCTCCTGATACCTACTCCTCCCTCTCTACACCCCTCCTCATACCTACCCCTCCCTATCTATACCCCCTCTCTATACACATCCCTCCCTCTATACACTCCCTCTCTATACCCACCTCTCCCTCTCTACACCCCTTCTCCATACCCACCCCTCTCTTTCTACACCCCATGCTCATACCCACCCCTCCCTCTCTACACCCCCTCCTCATACCCACCCTTTTCACCCCCTCTCTATACCCATCCCTCCCTCTCTACACCCCCTATCCATATCCACCCCTCTCTATATACACCCCTCCCACCCCCCATACTCACCCCCCCCCCTATCTACACCCCATCTTCATACCCACCCCTCTCTTTCTACACCTCATCCTCATACCCACCCCCCCTCTCTACACCTCCTCCTCATACCCACCCCTCCCTTTTCTACCCCCTCTCTATACCCATCCCTCCCTCTCTACACCCCCTATCCATATCCACCCCTCCCTATCTACACCCCTCCCACTCCCCATACTCTCCCCCGCCCTATCTACACCCCCTCTCCATACCCACCCCTCCCTCTCTACATCACCTCTCTATACCCATTTCTCCCTATCTACACCCCTCTCCATACCCTATGTATGTCATAGCCTTGGGGGCCCCACGGTAGATGAGCAATGCTCAGTTGGTTAATACTATGTACTTCGTCATACATATTTGTTCCCTATTTACATGTATGTCAACCTGTGATTTGTATTGTTGTTATACCCTCATAAAATAAAGTACTTATGATTATTATTATTATTATTATTATTATTATTATTATTATTATTATTATTATTATTATTATTATTATTATTATTATTATTATTATTATTATTATTTTTATTATTATTATTATTATTATTATTATTATTATTATTATTATTATTATTATTATTATTATTATTATTATTATTATTATTATTATTATTATTATTATTCTTATTACTATTATTATTATCTACACCCCCTCCTCATACCCACCCCCCCTTTCTATACCTCCTTTCTATACCCACCCCTCCCTCTCTACACCTCCTATCCTAACCTACTCCTCCCTATCTACACCCCTTCTCCATACCCACCACCCCCCTATCTACATCCCCTCTCCATACATGTCGATCCCCCCTCTCTGCACACACTGTCCATACCCACCCCTCCCTATCTACATCCCCTCGCCATATACCCCCTCCCCATACCCACCCTTCCTTCTCTACATTCCCTCTCCATACCCATCCCTCCCTATCTAGTCCCCCTCCCCATACCCATCCCTCCCTATCTACACCCCCTCTTTATACCCACCTCTCCCTATCTATACCCCCTCTCCATACCCACCCTTCCTTCTCAACACCCCTCTCTATACCCATCCCTCCCTCTCTGCACACCCTCTCCATACCCACCCCCTCTATACATCCGCTCCTCATACCCACCCCTCCCTCTTTACTTCCCCTCCTCATACAACCCCTTCCTCTCTACACCCCCTCTCCATACCCACACTCCCTCTCTACACCCCTTCTCCATGCCCACCCCCATCTCTACACTCCCTCTCCACATCCACCCCTCCTCCTCTACATTATAATAGTGTAGAGGGGGTGAGATTGGTGTGGAAAGGTAGTGCCTATGGTACTACTATTAGACGTTGTGAATGATTGTCATCAACAAAATTATATAGTACTGTTGTGTGACCGTAGCTTATTCTGATAGTGTTTGTTTATTTGTTTGTTTGTTTTTAGTTCTGCCACCCCGCCAAAGTGACAGGTAAGATGTCTTTGTTTACTTACATATTATAGACTGTACATGTATCAGTTCAATTTTCAATAATGTTCTGATCTTTCTTTATATTTACTCATATGGAGAGTCAGTATTTCATTAATTCACATAGAACAATGTATCGATCATATATTCTTCTAGTATCATGATAGTATCATATAGTTCCATGGTTGATTATTTATTGAGACTCCCATCATATGTTTCTCTGTGATACTTTCAGTACTATAGTGCCGGTGATAGTGGAGGAACCAGATGACCCTGATGATTACATGCAGTGTGAAGGTATTTACTTGCAACTTGTCATATTCGAAAATCAAACTAGAGGAAGAGTATTTTTTAGCTATCATGTTTTATTAATTGCTATAAAATAAGGAGTTATTTGTATCTATATGTTATATTTATCTCTTCTTTTCAGACGCATCTTCATCGAGTTCGTAAGTGAATTTCTCGATCATAATATTTCTTCGTGCGCAAATTTCAAAATATCTTATTAATTATTAACATAACTAATAATCATTACTGACTTATTTATCATAAGCATATATATGTGCATGTAGGGCCTATGTACTATTAACATGCAACCCCAGGGGGACCCTGCAAATATACAAAAAGAAGGTTAATTCTGTAATTCTATGAAATAATTTGAAAATATACATGATATCCACATTTAAAACCAAGCTTGCCATGAGCTTTAAAAAGAATCCGGATATTTTAAAAAATATACATTATAACTACTGTAACCCTTACAACGCCTAAATATTCTTCATAAACCATTATAAGTTTTTTGCAATTTAAAAGAATCATATATGTCTTAGTTGGCTCTTTCCGCTTCATCTGAATACCTATTTTATGGGTCTATAGCCATTATAATTGTGTTAATTCTTTCAGTGCGGGAATTCCGCACTGAAAGGGTTGAAAATGTTGAACAACATTGCCATGAGATGTAAATAAGGCTATATCTGCTCCCCGCTCCAGAGCCAGTGATAAAGTAACTATATATTTTTATATAGTAGCACACAGATAGATATTTACATACATTAAACTATTATTCTGAATGTTATTAGAAATAGGAAACATAATTTTGTCTCCCCCCCCCCCCCCAGCCGTACTTTTTGTGATAGGTCCTAAATATGACAAACATTTATTGTAGATCGGATGATTCTTCATATGAAACATACCAGCAAGTACAAGGTGTGTAGGCATATGTTCCCTATCTGTCCAGTTGGACAAAGTTAAAATTCAATGGTAAAATGAAGTAAGCTAACTGTATAATGATAGTAAATCAGAACGTAGTTAAGTTATCATTTTTGTACATCCAAGTCTATTTTTATGTTGACAGAGACAGTGAAAATAAATTCGGTTATCCCACCAGGTAAATATTTATCTTTATTTTTTCAGCTGCATTTAATGCCAGTAATATTATTCGAAAGTTATTTTGGCTTTAAAATGCTCCATCCTTATCTTTGAATTTGTACTCCAGCTGCACCTCCTATTTGGAGTATCAGGATGGAGGGGGGAAAGGGCTGATGGACTTAGTCAACCAGTTGACTCTTGAACGCTGCCACAGGTCTTGATTCCATGGCAGCTCGCGGAGGAAAATTTAATCAGGGATAGTTCGATGCCAAAAAGAATTTTGTCCCAGTGACTAGCTCATTTAAAATTTTGAACATGCTTACAAGTCTAGAATTTTTACGTCTTGTTTTCAAGTCAGTCCAGCCCGGGTCCTGAATGAGAGATGTCACACTGGTTGTTTGTCTGGGTGACAAATCTTGATGCTGATCTTTGATTTTTTTTATAATTTATCAATATCTTTTTGTCTAAAGTGATCTCAAACTGCTGAAGAGTATTGTAAGGATGATCTGACCAGGGAAAAATAGGCAGTCTCCCTTAGTTTAGGGGGACATGCCTTCAGGTTCCTCCGAAGGAAGCCCAGAGTGGAATTTGCTTTACTTGTAATTTTGTTAATGTGGGCCTCCCATTCCAGGGTCTCGCTAAGGCAAACACCAAGATATGGTGTATAATATAATAGTGTTTATCAATAGGCGCTAAACGATTAACCAATCACATTGGAAAAAGAAAAACTAATAATCGTGAGTGATATTTATAAGCATATAAATGTTAAAGCATGTATTTTTTTTCAAATATAAAGATGACACGAAATTCTAAATAAAATTGTGATGCATATACCAAATTCGACTAATGCTGTATTTTTCTTTGTTTTTGTTCGGGATCAGTTGGGTAAGTAAATCATTATTACTACTAATTACTGCTTTCTAAAGAAATGATTGTCTAGGTTAACATATTTCTATATTATTATATATATAAAATTTCAAAAAACATTTAGCTATAGTGTATGTATAATGTTTACACAAAATACTAGTTGAGTTAATAATCACTGTCCTCGATATGGTAAGAATCAGCGTTAGTCTAGACAGGACATTTAGCTGGTGAGTCTGCTAGGGAAAGAGGATACTGAATTAACCTAGTGTATCACATATAATACTGTTTCAGAAGTTCTCCAGATGAAGATGATGATCTATTGTGTAAGTGTTTATCTACTGCATCACTAGTATGTACACGACAGCATATTTATATGATATGAACATTAGCAACTTACGTATCTAGTTGTTGCTAACACGTAATTGGCGAGTATTAACCCTTCTCAGCAAACACAAGACATTCACCCAATGCTGTTTCAATGTTGAGCCAGCGTCGAAGACGGTGGGCCAACATTGAAACAGCATTGGGTGAATGCCTCGTGTTTGCTGTTTTCAACTGCCAATCTCAAGTACAGCCGTCTTTAAATATTATTTATTGAAAAACAAAACAAATATTTAAAGACAGCATTAAATTTGCGTGTTTGACATATATTTTGATTGCCATTCGACATATTGATATTATGTCAGTAGTTTAAAAAAAATACGGTTGGGGGTCGCAATAGCGAAAGACAACTTCAAGTGGATAAAAAAGCGGTAATTTAATAATTTCGTTATTTAAGGGCTAGCCTAAAAGTGGTCATATTTACATCCACCGGATTGGACTGAGCGCAAAGGCCGAATGGAAGGTAAATCTTCAAAAAATAAAACACCTCTCCCATCCAAACAGCTGAAGGACACAGTGAGCGCGACGATAATCCTGGTATAGTATGTCTATCGACTGGTTCGATGACTCTCTTGTGGAAAGAAGCCAGTAATGGGAGCTCAGTATCCCCTCCACTCATGTCCAGATGGTTGGACCCAGAGGCTAATAATCTCAGTTGTTGCGTACCTGTCATTACCAGTATTCGACAAGGCTGTTCTGGTGCAGCACCGCTAAGAAATGCAGCACTTTTTGTATTCGGGTGGTCTTGCACCCAAATTGGTGCATATTGGTGCAGGATCTTCTTGCACCCATTAAAAAAAGGGTGCACAACGGTGCAGTAAAGTCACGTGGTCAGTTTACCTATAAAATAAGCACGTTATTGGTTACCGTATTCTACGCTGCACCTTTATCAAATCGTATTCGGCTGGTACAGCACTTTTTGTCCACTGCGCAGGTGCGTGTGGTGTAAATTACTGTAATTGTTTTGCACCCAAAATGCCCAGTAGAATAGGCCTAGTTGTTAAACAACGCCTTATTCGGCGAATGCAGAAAAGCCAATAGATATAGATTCTACATAACTTTGTTATTTGTTGATTCATGTTCATACTGCTGTCAAAATATACCCCGTTATTCCAAGCGCATGGATTTTGCTCTATATCGCAGTCGCCGATTCTAACGCCATCAATGTTCACCTTGGTGATGCGGGGTGGAGCAAAAACAACAAATTCAGTTTTGTCATCATTGAGTTTAAGTCTAGCTCGTATTTCAGCGATACAGGCTTTGATCTTAGCCAAGGCAATTTCGCGGTCTTGCTCATTCGTAATGCTGAACGACACATAAACTTGTGTATCATCGGCATATAATTGATAGTTGACGCCATAACGTCGGCATATCGCACCGATGAGTATAGTGTACTGGGTGAAGAGAAAGGTTCCTAACACGGACTCTGGGGAACACTAAATCTAAGTGATTGATTCTTGGATGGATGAAATGCCTTGGATGTTGACAGACTGGTATCGGTTTTCTAAATAAAAGGAGAACCATTCTTACAAAAACTGTTAGAGTACGACCAACTGTACCTTTGTATGGTGATGAGATTAGAGAGGCGAGGCGTGAAAGGAGGCGCAGAGAGAGAAAATGGCGGAGCACAAAGCTTCCATCGGATCACACCAAGTGAGAAGAACAGTTTCACAGATGCTAATCATAGCAAAATCCAGGCATTTCTGTGACAAGATTGAGGAGTGTGGTCGTGATAGCAAGCTGATGTTCAGGACCATGTATGGTCTGCTTGGTCGTGGGAATATCTCACATATGCCTAAAATGGACCTCATCAAAGAAGTGGTAAATAGCTTCAGTGAATTTTTTACAGTGAAGTTCAAACCATTCGTCATGGACTGGATCGACTCGCTACAACCAGTGATTATGGTGCTGAGAATTTACAAACAGCACCACTTAAATACCATTTGAAATGTTTCGACAAGGCGTTTGAGAATGAAATACAAAGTGTCATAATGCGATCACCATCTAAGACATGTGGTCCCGACCACATTCCAACCCAAATTCTCAAAGAAAATATTGAATCATTAGCAAGCACAGTACACGTATTGTAAGCCTGTCTATGTCGACAGGAACTGTCCCATCATCATTCAAGCGGGCACTGGTCACCCCATTGCTGAAAAAAACCTTAATTGGACCACAACACCAGTATCAAACCTGGCTTTTGTGTCTAAGGTCCTGGAACGTGTGGTCTCAACTCGATTGATAAACCACCTCGAAGCTACTGACCAACTACACTCCAAGCAGTGTTTTCTACTGCGCTGGATAGTGTACCACTGCAATTTGAGTGTACTGACCAACACGAGCCTCAACAATCAGCATGTAGACCGTGTCATAGCACAGATACGGCATTGGTGAGAGTCTCGAATATATCAGTTGATATGTTTGCACAAAATAGCATTAATTATTAATTAATTCCATTATTATATGAATAATTACTTTAACCCTTTCAGTGCGGGGACAGTCTTCAGACGTCAGAATTTGAAAGACTATCCCCGCACTGGCCGTAGACCCATAACATAGGTATTTAAATGAAGCGGAAAGAACTAACGAATACATTTTTGATTATTTAAAAATGAAAAAACCCTGTGGGTCTCCATGGTTTGTACTAAAATGTTTAAGTGTTAACTTTTAATCTGAATCTGGGTTTATTTTGGGAAACACAGACGATAGAAAGAAGGTGTACGTACATAAATAATGTTAAACAATAAACTGAAGATAAATTTATTGACGACTAGACTGAAAAAATCTCATGCCAGAACCAACAGACAAAACTCGCAACATACAACACTTTCTCTTTCTTTACGAAAGTCGATACATATGTAAGTGATCTGACTGACACAAGACTAATCGCTGCGGTGGCTCAGCTTCGCATTAGCTCCCATAATTTAGAAAAAGAAAGGGGGAGACATACCAGACCCAAAACCCCTGTAGCTAATCGTATATGCCGACGTTGTCAGACGATTCAAGTTGATGACGAAATTCATTTCTTATTGCAGTGTAGGCCTACTATGTTCGAACTCGATAGAAAAGCTCTTCTCTCTGAGACTGTAAAATATATCACAAACTTTAATACTCAATGCGATACTGAACAATTTAAATCTATCATGAGCAGCGAAAACCATGCAATAATCAACGCTACTGCAAAGTATACTTATGTGTGTTTTGAGAAAATAGTAGTATAAAAACCTCCACACTCACGAACTTGGTCAGGTATAAGGGCTTCCATTACTCATGTTACTAGTGCTATAGGTGTGGTGCTATTCAGCTCTAAAGCTGTAGAAAATATGTGTAAATCATGTGAAAAATCATTTTTAGCGAAGGCGTCGTGTTCAGTTCATCGGTATGCAGCAATTCTGCGCAGCACTGATGAGCTAGTTATATTTTAGATTGTATATATTCAGTAATATTTTATTTAATGATATATATATCTGTTCTTTCAATCTCATTCTAATTAACTCTATCATGTTGATAACATTTCTCATGGTCAGACACTGGGCTTTGCCATATATTAGATTATTTCACTTGGGATTATTATAGTTTATTCTACTGTTTTGTTAAACAAGCCAGTGATTTCATGAAGTTGAGAATCGTGCAGCAACGGTTGCATCATTTCTGAGAAGTGTTTCAACTCCATGGTGTGTTTGTTCTTAAAGCACACGACATACGTCACCAACATTTTTGGTGGGGTAATTTTTCAATGCGAGGTCAAAAATAAATGTATGCATTAGCACTTTTCTTTATGAACCCTCATTTCTTTTTCAAGCCCACATTTTTTTAAAGCGTTGGTGCGGCAGTTGGTTATGATACATGTCAATTCAACGAAGCATTGCATGCTCCACATGATCATGATGAAGTTTTAAATAAATTTGTTGAATGAAACAACATGAACACAATTCCATAATCAGTCTTTTTGGAGTTAAACAATATTCCAAATTAAGGAATTAAGTGGTAATCTATTTGCTTGCTAGTTGTATGGTATATCTATATTTTCGCTAAAAAAAAAATGTTGAATATATTTATTCTATATTTAAAGGGACTAGCCCACGCTAAAATCATCAAAAAATCGGTGATTTTATTTTGGCTTCTTAATATGACCATATGATGTAAACATGTCCATTGACTAGAACTGCACATTTTTGCAGTTTGTAGTACTAGTCTATGGACATGTTTACATCATATGGTCATATTAAGAAGCCAAAATAAAATCACCGCTTTTTTATGATTTCAGCGTGGGCAAGTCCCTTTGAGAATGAATATAATATATATTCTTTACTAAAAGTGTGTGTGATGAGGTGGGTAAATTGAACTTATATTATCACTTGAATGAAATTATGTTACATGACTAATTTTTTAAATTATCGGATCAGGAAATATAAATATATTGAAATTAAGCGATTTTATACATCTGGGACAGCTATATAAAAACAAGGAATGTTAATTTCACCTCGTACTTATGATCATGTCTTACCATAGATGTGATATCTCCATCTTCTGTTTATTGTTAATATCATTAGGGATAACTGGATTACAAAATATTGCTCGAGATACGAGTCGACATTTAAGGTATCCAAAATTGTTCCTTAGCATTCAAAGTGTCATTATGTATGATATATATTAGTGTGTACTGCATAAAACATGTAGATCGAAATTTGTGTTTACTGTTATAAACTTCAGGAATATGTAGATAATGCCAGATTGATCAAGATACAACCTACTAAGTCTCAAGCATTGTGCCTTATATTACATTATTTTACATTTATTTTTACAACCCATCCTTGGCATTCAAAGTGTCTTTATATATATAATTTTCCATAAAACATGTAAGCATAAACATCAATATGCGATTAACATGAAATAATCATGATAATTATAATAATGATTAGCCATAGTAGATATAGTATTTTAGGAACAGAAATTCAGCCTTAACATACATTATTTAGTTCTCCGTAAAAATGTAAACAAACACCAATATGAGATTCATGTATATTAAATATAACGATAAATAACCATGGCATGTCGAGTTAACTTAATTATAATAGCCCACTGGAGGCCGAAATATCAGAACATTTGAATTTTACCGCAAATTAGAGTTAGCGATAAAGACGCATGCATCCTAAATAAGTAGTCATAGAAAAAAAGTGGCCCTAGATTTTGTTGAACTTTAACTTCCAGTCCCCTGGGGACATAATAGGGACACTTTTTGCGAATTAGCTTACTTCTAAGTAGCACTCAAGAAAAATGACAGATTTTCAAACATGACAGATATTTTATAATGTTTTTTTTTCAGGCGCCCGTATTAATAAAAGGGTTGGAAAAATATTCAATATGAAATCTGGGCACAAATATTTTTCAGTGACCTACATGTGTATATGGCCGAGGGCTATGACGAAAACAATATTGAAAATAAATAAAACTACTACTATTTTGAACAATTTTTCGAATTGCTGTCAAGTTTATTTTGATGTCCTTCTAAAAAATGGTAAAATAGGCCCTAGGGCTTAAAGCGTCCTGTTCGGCAAAAAAGAACCAAAACTCGCTATGTCCCAATGGTCAAGCTAAATAAAAAGCGCAGTGAAAATTTCTTAGCTTTTTGTGAGTACGAGGGCTATATCCGGCTCCCGGCCTATTAGGGCTAGATTTATTGTTTTAAGTTTAGGGGACACTTCTCGTCGCCGGTGTTAATGGACCGGGTGGGACCCTAAGGAGTTAGTCAGAGCTGCTCTGTCAACTGACTTTTTCTTTGAGGTCTGGGAGGTTTTTCACTCCCGGTGTTAATATTTAATAATATTATGTGGAAATGTCTATGGTGTGACCGAGAAGTGCTCAAATGACGAAGTATAAAGTATGTAACATGTTAAAGATCATATAACTATTAATATTGTGTTTAACGCTCACTAAACAAATAGTAAACTTGTATATAATTATTAAGTTTCTACCCTTTCCAGAGTGTCTTTTTTGCTGCCATGTAGAATAAGTTATAGTAGCTATTTTATCTCTGGTTTTAGTGCGGGAAACATATATGTCCCATGTACATATACCATTATAATGCTGTATGGTGTTTGACGTTATTTTAAACAGTTATGATGAATAATTTAAATACCCTAAGATTGTTTTTTGTCAATTACACATCTATCTATCTATGTATGGGTTGAAAAACCACTTTTCTTCAGAGAACAAAACAACCGTGTGTGGAGATATGAAAGTCTTTTTATTGTAAATACTAACTAAATATCAATATACACACATACAAAACAGTGGCCCGACTATATCATAATACATAACATTATTTTTTAGGCCACTGCAAATAAAAAGACTTTCCGTTGTGTAATGTTATAATCAACATGTTGTGCAACAAAAATATTACATTCTCTTGTTAAAATTGTATAACAAATAATTATGTATTATATTTACAATTTACCTTTAGTTACGTAATATGTTTCAATAATATTCATGATGATATTTATCTGTAAAAAATGCATATTTTTCATTTAAATGTGGGGGTCTCAGTCCCCTTGTAACAGTGATTCACTGGTGTGATAAAACAGTTTAATTTCACGTGAATACACAGGGAAAAAACGTAAGACACAATAGCGTAATCATACTAAAATTTATCAAAAACCCACAAAATACAATATAGTGAGGAGTTGGGGAGATGGAGAGAAACTTTTGTAAAATAACATGTGCTTCTCTAATGGCTGCTGCATCCAAGTGGGACACGCCGGGATCAGCATCACTCCCACAATACCTTGCCCCACGTGACCCCCGACCTCTGATATCTGCATATTTGAATATTGAGCTGACTTCCCTGGGCAGCAACAATACCCACAGAGCATCTTATCAAATGAATTCCCCAACACACCCTATTATCGACCTCTACCTGCTGCTGATATAATTTATGGCTATAATATGAATTGAAACACGACATCGTATACACAGTGACATAAAGTGGATTATCACCAAGGCGAGAATCCTGTATATATTTTTGTACATACTTTTTTTGTATCAATTTTAGCAGCGTTGCTCAAAGCAGTGGCTACGGCTTTTTAAGAAGTACTTATTTTGCTCAAAATTCTTGTGTATTTGACCTCTAAGTACAGTATATAGATATTTAACTGAGGCAACTTGATCTGTTCAGTCTTCAAGTCTTGTAAGTAGCGTTAGTCGCTATGTCAGCTAATTGTAAAGTTGCTGCCCTTTGCGAATATTACAAAACAAGATACGTGATACTACAACAGCTTTGTTTAAAGGTCATATTTATGAAAAATGCGTATTAAACGTTAACTCTTACAGCGCGGGGATCGACTTTAGTCGTCAGAATCTGACGTCTGTAGACATCAGATTCTGACGACTAAAGTCTATCCCCGCGCTGTAAGAGCAAACATATTTCTAATGGCCGTAGACCCATAACATAGGTATAAAAATGAATCGGAAAGAGCTGAATAAGACATTCATGATTATTTCAAATTGAAATAAACCCTTTGGCCTCCATGATTTATACAAAATTAATTCAGCGCTTAAAGGGTTAAAATACACACAAACAGTCAGACAGATACATGTATTTTTTGACATATGTAAAAGTCATTGCAAACTTGTTTGTCATAGATATATATTTACATGTATAGACAATAATATATAATCTACAAGTTAATAATCGCTTTGAACAGTTTAAATGATAATAGTAATAGTTTATGTGGGACTAAACTGGTTGTTTCATATTTAGATACCTTTACTAAAACACTTTTAACACATGTAACACGTACATTGTGTGCATTGGTCATCGCGATAAAAGAATTTTCTGTTTGTCTGTAAATCGGACATAGGAATATATCATTATTGGTCCGAATTCTTCACATGATGGTGACTGTCCTAACAATCCATGGCATGCACAATTATACCGAGAGCTGACTGATCTAACCGTCAACAATAACATTGACAATCCGATATATATTGGAATCCTACATGAGGTCTGGAATGTTTTTGTTCTATGGCAACTCCGATTCTCTGGTAATAAATAAGTCGTGAATGAAAGTGGTATGAATTATTAAGTAAATAAAAGCAAGTTGTAATATTGTTTTGTTGGCATGGTTAGTGCCATGTGTTTCGTGAATAGCTAATTATCATGATTATCTCTAATACAAATGATAATTTTATCCGCCATTTAATTGTCGTTATTACTTACAGTTTTATCTAGAATGACCACACATATATTAATAGCTATTGCCGACTATCTTTATTTTTAAAATTTCGTTATAATGTTTTAATACGTACTTATTAATAAATATTGTGTTTGTACATAAAAAATATACTCCAGTTTTATGTATACTATTGGTTTCTACGCGCTTTCCAGAGTGTCTTTTTTGCTACTATTTATACACGCTCGCATGCAATTGAGATGGTGTTTGTGTTTATAGCGACCGGGCATGCTGGGAGTTCAGCCAGAAGTTTCATGCAGTCAGGAAAATAACTAAGTGTCCCCATCTATATCTCAATTGCAGGCGAGCGTGTATTTATAGTAATCAAGTAATAGCAGTTAGGCCTATTTTATCTCTGGTTTTGGTGCTGGAGAAATACTGTATATCTATCATGTTCATGTATATAAGAGTAACATGTATATTTCTTTTAATTAATTTAAATATTTTAATACTTCTACGTCTATTTACACCACTTTCTATTTTATCATATTATGCACTGTATCATATAGTGTTCTGTTGATTTTATTGACGCATAAGTCTACACAGACTTCCCGGCGTCAATAAATATCTATACGTTTATCATGATTTGAATCAACTGAAAAATACATTTCTTTTTATAATTTTCATTTTTATAATGTCACGATAGGCTGGTATATATTCGATTAATAACGATAACTAGCCAAATGACTTAAACTGTGACAACGTATTTGTTTTGCTATTTGGTTGGGAAACAAGAGGCAAAGAAGTGTATCTTTATTTTTTTGCGGAAGACGAAGTACGTCTCAGCTGTTCGTACTTCTGCAGGAAGTCTGTGTGTGAGACAATGGCTATCAGTGTGTGAGACATTGGCATATTGACAGTCAGTGTGTGGGACATTGTCACATTGACAGTCAGTATGTGAGACATAGTCACATTGACAGTCAGTGTGTGAGACATTGACAGTCAGTGTGAGAGACATTGACAGTCAGTGTGAGATACATTGACAGTCAGTATGTGAGACATTGACAGTCAGCGGGTGAATAATTGACAGTCGGTGTGTGAGACATTGACAGTCAGTGTGTGAGACATTGACTATCAGTGTGTGTGACAATGACTATCAGTGTGTGAACCTTGGCACATTGACAGTCAGTATGTGAGACATTGTCACATTTACAATCAGTGTGTGAGACAATGACTATCAGTGTGTGAGACATTGTTACATTAACTGTCAGTGCGTGAGACATTGTCACATATACCGTCAGTGTGTGTGACATTGTCACATTCAGAATCAGTGTGCGAGATATTGTCATATTTACAATCAGTGTGTGAGACATTATCACATTGACAACTAATGTGTGATACAATCAGTTTGTGATACAGAGTAAGCAAATGCTTACCTTCTGATGGAGACCAGGCCGTTGTTTTGTCTTGTTTTGAAATTACGCCACATTGACAGTCAGTGTGTGAAACATTATCATATTGACAATCAGTATGTGAGACATTATATCATTGACGGTCAGTTATTGTGTTATTGTCAATCTCCGGAAACTTGTTTAACATATATGTATCATTAAAAGCTTCATATAAGATGCGATAACTCAAAGCTCAGTGTTAAATATATAACTTGTACTTGTAGGTTATATAGCAACTCCAGAATTGTGAGTATATTTTATGTTATTATATCAACTGTGATATGAAAGTAAATCTTTTTAGACTAGTTGTTTGTAGGCCACATGTACTTTGCATCAGACTAATCTATTTATGTTTTTTTGCCCACTAACTTGAAGGACACCACAACCTTCAAGGAGATCTCGCAGACATGACTCACCGTTATCAATTGGTAGAAGGCTTTCCAAACAAGGTAATGACGTCCTGATAAACATGGTGAATTGGTTGTATCATTATATTACAATTGGTTGCGTTCCATATGTAGTACTGATAACGGGTTATTAACCCTTTAACCGCTGTTGCCACATATATTATATAATATATATTATTAGCACATTAAGTACCACATTTAAGATATGTTAAAGATAAAATGTGACATCAACCAGCAAGACTTGAAAAAAAGTTGACCTCCAAATCTGAATTTTCACTCACTTGAAGTTGTGGAACGCGTCAGCGAGACACAACTTCACGTGGGTAAACATTCAAATTGAATAATTTGGCGGTTAAAGGGTTAAGTGGTCTATATTTTCAATTGATTTTATGATTTATCACCTACTCAATTTTCTCAATGAATGGTAATGAATAAATGTTAATATATCTCTTAGAATAAACTGACCTTCATATAATTGTAATGTTGTTTTTGCAGTGCTTGTGAAACGCCGAGGATATGAGAATACATCCTGTCACAAAGACCAAGGTGATTATACAATCGTCACGTTTAGCTTATTGTGAGATAACATATAGCATACCACACGCTCTAAATATAAAAAATGTAAAAAAATCCATCTGTTTTGTGTAATATAGTCCTACGGTGCTTTTCTAACAGTTTCTGTTACATACTAATGTGTATGTAAATAGTATGCCACAGTCTGATGTGATCTATGACATATTATATATATATATTTAAAATTAATATAATTTTTTTTAATCACCCTCAACAGTGCGGTAAAATATTTATGGTAAAAAACGTATATCCCCCCCCCCCCGCCAACACGCACACACACGTATCTACGTACCATTCGGTCCACCTTTATTATATAATGCTCTATGTGGCCTAATATCCAACTGTGATACAGAGTACGCAAATAATTACTTTCTGATGGAGACCCTGCTGGCCGTGGGGTTTTTTGAAAGTATGCCACAGAAATATTGTAATCTACTGCATGCGCAACAATTAATTTGGCGGCTGGACATATTTTATTTTGCAAAGTACTATATCTAAGCGGCAGTTAAGTACAATAAGTTAATTCGCTGATTGAAGCCAAAAAATATAGTGAGATAGATTGCTATACACCGATATCAAAATTATGCATGAATATGTTTAGATGTTGCGTACCTCTCACTGGTTAGGCCTACTAACTAAAACATATTCTGGGTGTTTTCAAGGTTGCTAGCTAAGACCTTGGACAAAGGTAACGTTGAAGGACCCTGCATAGATTTTATAAGGCAAAATTTAGCCAGCGCATTGTCTTCAAAGCAATATTGACCAAAGGTCGCAGAGAGTGACATCATACACAGCCATTCGAGTTGTCTAACACCTGTAACGTGGGGCATCCAATTCTATGCCGTTTTTATTCACACTTTACATAAAAGTCCTTATTAACGATTAGTTTGATTAGCAGTCAATCGTTAAGGTTGTATTTCACGAAATACACATTACCTATTATGCATCGTTGGGAGGCGAGATGGGCTCATCTCAGCACAAGTCACCACATCAAGTCTGAGCCTGAGTGCTGAGATCAGCCCATCTCGCCGTATCAACGATGCAGTATGCATTTTCTCGTACGAATATCTATCTGAAACGGCAAAATCAAACTGATCAGCGAAGCGAAAAGGAGAGAGTGCAAGATGGGCTGATCTCACCATACGTCGCATAATGAAAGTCAACAGCATAAGTGAGAGAAAGGCTTATTGCATTTGCAGTTGAATCCCCATAGACTGTGACCGGATAATAACATATTAAAAAAAACTAGCATCGGATGAGCAAAACTTCCCTGGGGCCAACCAAGTGAAAATTATAAATTGTGTAGAGTACAGCATTCCGCTTCATAGACAATCACTGCCCACTTCGTTCACAGCAGGATTGGTGAAGCACATCTATAATGTATGCCATGCTCAATGTCCCAAATGTCGTCAGATATTAGTCTCTGTTAAACACACGCAATGTAGTTGACAGGCTCGAGAGAGTGGCCGTTAATATTGATGTGTTTCTCTCTACATGGGGTAACGTCCAACAGCATCGTTTGTAGTTTTAACCCTTTAACCGCCGGTGCCGCATATATTCGGGTTTTAATTTTTTATTAGCATATTTAGTACCACATTTTAAATATGTTAAAGATAAAATGTGACATCAACCAGCAAGATTTGAAAAGAGTTGACCTCCATTTTGTCAAATCTGAATAATTTTCACTCACTTGAAGTTGTGGATCGCGCCAGCGAGACACAACTTCAAGTGGGTGAAAATTCAAATTGAATAATTTGTTAAAGGGTTAATCAGAAACACAATCTGTTTTGGAATAAGTAACGCGTCGGTCTGATTATGAAAAGATTGATCTCTTCTCTGAAGTATACATGTAAAGGTCTCCTAAAACAACATGACATAAATTAATTACAGGCCTTTGTCTTTAAATCGTCTCGTATGACATTGCTTATGACATCGGCTGTCCACTGAGCGTGATTTATTATCTTTAAACGTTCCATTCTTATCTGCTAGCCAACCAGAGTGCCATGACTGCTGCAATACCATTTGAGAGTCGTGTAGTGAGTCATTTTAGATTAAATATTTCATGGAATTAAAAAAAAATACATTAATATCATGCTTGTATTTAGCGATGTATTGCTACTGAACTCCACCCAATAAAAATACAATTACAATTACAAAAATGTTTTACTTGATATTATGCTAAGAATAATATTGCATGCTCGGCCACCATTTAAAATGTTATTACATAATTATTAATGTTAGTGCTATGTGCTCATACTATTCTGCTTTTTGTTGAAGTTGGCTCAGAAAGGTGACGTAAATATGATTGTTCTTCTAGTTATCCTATAAGCTAATTAGTATAATTGTATGATGTTATAGTCTCTTATCGTATTAAGTCTTTATTGTTACACATTTTATACTGTGATTAGTTTATGTCGCAAGGTATTACATGATTCTTAGGTCTAGAGTCCGAACTGATCTTAACTTTACCCATTAACCACCAAGTTATTTTAAATTGGAATTTTCACCAACTTGAAGCTGTGTCTCGCTGACGCGATTCACAGCTTTAAGTGAGTGAAAATTATTTAGATTTGACAGAGTGGAGATCAACGATTTTGAAATCTTGCTGATTGATGTCACGTTTTATCTTTACATGTTATAAAGCCGGTGTTTATTATGGCAATAAAAAAATGAAAATACTCTTATAGCCCAGGCATGATAACCTCCATGTGTTTAGTTTGATTTGTATTCAACTTGTTGTGTGAAATACTATCGTAATTCCCAACTCATAGTGAATCAAAATTACCTGACATTTTATAGAATACTTGGGAATAGTAGGCAATATAAAATTAATTAGCATCATTTCCCTCATACTAGTTTCTAGAATTACACAAGCTGTCGCTACAAATGTTCTTGCTGTGCTGTTGTTGTTTTGTTTTGGCTATATGCCTATTATTTGGAATATTCTAAGGTCATTACTATATAATTAGTTTAAGAAGAGTATATTTGCTCATTTATATCTACTATTGTCACAGTAAAATTGGTCTTAGTGCTATTAAATTTTTTTTTATAAAATGGCGAAGTGCATGGAAACCCACATTTTGTGTTTATTTTTGTCCACAGACTAGATAACGTGTAACCTGCTATGCATATATCTATCACAGACAAACTGTGATCTCTACATTTAGTCAAAATTAATATAAAATTTCATCTGGTAAATAATTTGTATGAATCAATTATTATATATGTTTCTTTATGCTCGACTGTATAGAGCCACATAAACTCCGCTTTCGTTGAAGTTTTGTCATTTAGAAACCGGAGACGTACATGATTCACATTATGAGCTGCTAATATATAGCCCTTAGAATTATTATAATAAATAACAATGTCAGGTTTTTCTACAGTGCTGATCTGGTCACAGAAAAGTTACCTTCACTAAACAATATACATTGCTTTTACATAACACGTTGAAGTGCAATGCAACCTATAAAGCACATCCAAAGGCGTATAATATACACTGTATTTCCATTATTTTTGTTTATTTCCGACTTCCCATACTTCTCTAGAAACACTGCACGGAAAACAATGTTCTAAACGTCAGTATTTGTTTTATTTCAGTCCCATTATAGATGCTGATAGGTCGGCAAACCCCGTGTACATCGATACAACAGGTGATTACCATAATTACAAGTAACAACTGGTAGGGCCTAAAGGGTTCAGTAAGGTTACCTTGGTCGAGCAAAAGCTACAGTTTTGGTCTGCTTCAAACACATAAAACACCATTCTGTGACCAGAGCAATCTCTCCCTGTCGCACCTGACGGTGTCGTGGGTGGGGCGCTGGTGACAGCATGATAAAACACGTTTTATTAGTAACACCATAATATAAACTTAGCTAACCCTTTAACCGCCAAATTATTCAATCTGAATTTTCACCCACTTGAAGTTGTGTCTCGCTGACGCGATCCACAACTTCAAGTGAGTGAAAATTATTCAGATTTGACAAAATGGAGGTCAACTGTTTTCAAATATTGCTAATTGATGTCACATTTTATCTTTTACATGTTTAAAAGGTGGTACTTAACATGCTTAATGTGCTAATAAAAATGAACACCCGAATATATGCGGTACCGGCGGTTAAAGGGTTAACATTCTGTTTTAGAATGAGGACGAACAATAAATAATGCATAATGCATAGTAGTATTTAAATCAGTATGACCTATAAAATAACAAAAATAATAATAATAAAATGAAATGTGCACTATGTATGATCAACATTTTCTATTTTTATTTAAATGCCTGATCTTCATTATTATGTTATTATTCTAAATGTGTTTTAGTGAAATATGAAGAAGTCCCAGATATGTATGGTAAGTAACCTCATCCGAGAAACGCACAACCTCTATGAAAAGACTAATGGTTTATTTCTTATTATTATTTTGTAACTATGAATCTATATATCTATTCTGCAACAAATCATTTTACTGGTGGGGCTGACAAAAATGTGTAAAACACCAGTCCAGCCACCATACTTGTGTTTTATTATTTTAACATGTTTAAACTACTCAATTTGAAGTTTATGATAATTTCACATATAGTTTTTCTTCTGAATGTTAGAAGGATATATAACATAGAATTACATGGAAGTGTGGGTGTCATTTTAAGCACGATCGATGGACTAATACCATTATTTGGTTTGCAGAGAACGAGGATTACCAGCGTAAGAGGTGGGTAAATATAGCAACTCTAGTAAAGTTACAAAAAAAATAGGCTTGATTAATTTTGTATTCGCCTCTATATCACAGGCAATGGTGTGTGCATCATTCAGTCATCTTATATTCTAACCATTCTACATTCAGATGCAGATGTAATGTATGTATTATTGTATTATTGAGTAGTTTGCGTCAATTAATCCTTTCAGCACGGACGGATGCCGACTTTAGACGTCAAAATCTGACGTCTGTAGGGGTCAGATTATGACGCCTAAAGTCGATCCCCGCATTGAAAAAAATCAAACATTTATAATGGCAGTAGACCCATAACATAGGTATCTAAGACATTTATGATGATTCCAAATAAAAAAAATATATTCTCCATGTTTATACAAATAATTCAGCGTTGTAAGGGTTAATGGAATGTTGTATGATTGCAGACCATCTGCCAGCAGTGACCACACATCACCAGGTAAATGACAAACATATTCTTGTAAATTTACTAAGTGCCATATACATCATGATCTAGTGGTTTGAATAAATAGTATACAATATTATAACACCATATTTAATTTGGATGATTTTATATCTGTGTCTTCAGATATACTTCCTACAGTCGGTGATAGACATTATACACTGCCTCGACCAACCACACGCCCAGGTATTTACCATAAAAAAACAATTAGTCAATAATACTCAATGTTGACGTATTTATATTGGCCTACATCAAATTTATTATTGATTGTATGTGCAGTAAACATGTATTTTATAATGGCAATATGGTTGGTGACTTTTACTTATTTAACTAATTAGCCGATTTATCTAATCAATGAAAAAACTGCTCCACAGTCAGTTGTTGGTCATAAGACAACTATCTCGTCCAAATAATCTCCAAGAAGAAATAATTTATTACTATCAGAATATGCTTACACAATAAGTACCTTATTTCTTCTCTGCAGGAAGTTTGATCTCAACCGGTCCAGTCAGTGACGCAATGTGAGTTCTTATTGCCAACCTTAAGTATTTGCTGCGACTCGTTTTTTGTGGCAGATGCAACATTTATGACAATATCATCTGTATTTGCTCGTATAGCAATAAATAAGTTTTGCTATAATTGTACATCTGCCAAATCACTGATATTTTTTTTGACTGGGTACATTTTTTAAAATTTTATTTTTCAGACTGCCCACGGGAGACGGAAGACATACACCTTCCTCCAAACCTAGTTAGTGTGGTATATAAGGGCCTACTATATTCTGATTGCTGATGAATGTGTAGCACATGCTAAATGTGTTAATAATTTACACACGTGTGAACGCGAAATGTATAATTCACTAATTCATATTGAAAATTGCGATCATGCTACTATCGCCAAAAAGCAGAGATTCGAAAAATACTATATAATTCAATAAATATACATGTAGCCTACATCTGTTCAGTTTTGTAGCGAGTACAAACATCAAACCCGCCTTCAATTCAGCTGTACTGAATGTAGGCCTACACAACAATTCAAATTATGAAATATATTGTAATATATAAAAAAGGTAAAGGAGCTAGTTAATTTAGCTATTATGATTGCGATTATGATGACTTAATCTGGTGTTTACATTGTACTCTTTTTCAAGGTTTCCCTTTTCCTTTGAGCAACACTGGAAACACGAAGAGAAAACGCAGTACATCAGGTAAAATCCCAGGTATAACTGGGATTAACAATCTTTTTACTTTGATGATACGATCGTTTTGTATTGTGCATTTTGTGTAATGGAACATAATACCTTCAGTGATTTATACATAATCACATAATAACATTTAATTGTAACGTATCATGTACAAAATATTTGCACCTTTACAATATCACATAGTTTATTTAATTATATATTTTAAAATATGTACTCTAATTATAACGGAACTGGGATTAGAATTAAATACTGGAGTTGATACACAATACCACAAGTGATTCCGGCTGATGTATTGATATGAAATCAACCAGTAACCAATCAATGATTGCATCTGTCGATCTCGTGACTATTCAGTTAGTCCCCGGCCTTTTTTAGTTGTTGTTTATTTACAGGTACATTTCGAAACAAAATATTTGAAATTTTATTTTCATCTATGAGTTAGTTCCTTCAATGTGAGATCTAATTACACCGAATACATATACAGCCCATGTGTTTTATTTCTTTTCAGAAGGCACTATTCCGTAAGTATATTATCATTACACAAATTGACTATGAATTAATTTTATAACAACATAAAAAGTACTTATATTTTGTCATGTTTATTATGTTTATTATGTCATATCTTCATTGTTTTCTTTTCTCAGTGTGCTCAGTCTATTCATTGATGAAAGTGATTCTAATTCCTATGAAGAAATAATGGGTAATATTTTATCAATATTATATTTAGCTATAGTCAATATGATAGATTAAAATATTTTTATTATACTAATTATGTTTATGATGAGATTATCAGTGCAATTATCAACTACTTTGATAAATATCCATAAAAATTAAGTTTCCCACCAGCTGGGCACCCTTACAGCGCGAGGATCGACTTTAGTCGTCAGAATCTGACGACTAAAGTCGATCCCCACAATGTGAGAATAAAAATATTTCTAATGACCGTAGACCCATAACACAGATATTCAAAATAATCGGAAAGAGCTTGCTAAGTCATTTATAATGATTTCAAATCGAAACACACCCTTTGGTCTCCATGTTTAATACGAAATTATTTCAGCGCTTTGAGGGTTGGGCAACTTCGCAATGGCATTGTCACACTTGGCCGGACTGAGCAACGAACATTGAATAACGAAGAATAACGAAGATGTTCAGGACATATACAGGACAAAACAAATATACACCGGACATCTACCCAACTTGTGTGCTCGGTACTAGGCCTATATTTTACAAGTTTTTAACATGCTGTAAACTTTCCGATAGATTTAACGAACATCACCGAACATGAAACGTATTTTCCGGACAATAACATGACATAAAACCAAGGGATACCGTGTATTCATTGCCCGTCGTGTGACAGGGTGATAGTTTGACAGGGGTATCAGGCCTAATGGTTAAAATTGTTCGGTATAAATATATTTTCCTTAAGAGGATTACATAGTAGCTACAAAAAGCGAATGATTTCATCGTGTAAAACATAATATTTTGTTTAAATTATATTCTGCCCTTGTTTACCAGTGGAGCGAATAAGAGTTGCAATAGGTAGTTACGTAAATTTGGTCGAGTTATGAATGAGTTTTAGGATTTCAGTGGTGAGGAAGACATTGATTTTAACATCCGGACTACCATGTAACAATACTGGAGGGAGAAAAAATGTTAATGGAGCTAAATTGTTTTTGACGTTTATCTTGATAGTTTGAACAG
>OZ024905.1:41621817-41761230 GCA_964017125.1 Flabesymbios commensalis
AGACAAAACAAGAGGCTGGACTATTTAGCAACTATCAGAGTAAATCAGTCAGAGAGACAGCGTCTGATATAACGTAGGACTAACCAGATGTACATAATATACTAATGTATCACGTTTCTATATATAAAACACGATAAACAAATATTAAATAAATGGTGTAATAAACGTTTATTAGTGTATGTTTTGTTTTATTCAATTATTAACGATATATCGTCAAAAGTGTGACTTACTTTAGTATGATAAACTATATGTAAGATTATAAATGTCCTTTGAGATGTGTGATGTGGTAAATCCATACCACTACGTGATCATTCGATTTTTATCGTAAACTTTAAAATCCAATTCATTGTACATGATACCGGTAAGAGCGCGTTTTCAGATAGAACGTAAAATATATATAAATTATATTTAAATTGTTTAATAATCGTTTTCTTGTCCCGAAATTGAATAATACTTTATTTATATTTAAGAAAGAAAGAAATACAATTCTTGAATTTCCAGGCATTCACGTACTTATAGCTTCAATGGACTGTTCTCAATTTGAAAGTACATGTAAGCGACAAATCAAAGCCAAATTGACTACGTTATTTGAATCTCTACCACCACAGTGACTGTCAAATGACAACTGGTAAAAAATAAATAAATAAATAATTCAGAATTATACTTTTAGAAACAATCAGGCATAGGTTAATTCGTACTGTGAAGATATATAGATTATTTAGCAGTATTTAATTTTTCGCCCACTTGAAGTTGTGTCTCGCTACCGCGACCCACAACTTCAAGTGTGCGAAAATTGCCCCAGATTAACATCTATTCTGATCGAATATTCACACCCTCATTTGGAAATCGATTTACTCATTGTATTACAAGTATGCTGATATATCCTGCGACTATTTTACTCTTCAAAATAATCGTGTGTGTCAGTCTGTGTGTGTGTGCTGAAAATGTGAATTATCAATAAGCAGAGAAAAGCCACGTCTTCTGTTTGAAAGCTAATTGGAACTCAGCGACATTAAATAAGAACTACCAGTGACAAATTAGAAACGAATATTATCTTGGATCTATGTATAAAAAGACTTAGAACAACTAAACGTGCAGTAGGAAAGATAAGCATATTGGCTTTAACAATTTATTTTGGTCATAATGTATTTACTTTGTAACACGTCTACCGGTGATGTGCGGTTGATGTCGAAATAACGGTTGATTTTACTGCAAGAATGTCAACGTTTTCAAATGGGAAGGCTAGATTTATGTGCGATTATGTACTACATCTCTATAAAGCATTTATTCAAAACTGGTATTTAAAATTTCAAATGCATGTCTTGTAATGTAATGCTCTCTAATGACAAATAAATTAAATTTTATTTTCACTTTCCACAATCATGATTTCGTGATGTCACGTTTCGTGTCTAAAGACATTTAACCCTTTAACCGCCGAATGATTCAATTGGAATTTTCACCCACTTGAAGTTGTGTCTCGCTGACGCGATCCACAATTTCAAGTGAGTGAAAATTATTCAGATTTGCTAAAATGGAGGTCAATCCTTTTGAAATCGTGCTGATTAATGTCACATTATGGCTTTCACATGTTTAAAAGGCGGTACTGAATGTGGTAGTAGGCCTAATTGAGTAAAATATCGAATATATGCGGCATGGGCGGTCAAAGGGTTAAAATCCTGGTGCTTTGAACGCTCCATGTAGACGCTATATATCGGGACAAAAACTCTTATAGTCAAGCTCATTACTTGTATGTACAACCACAGTTTAGCTCCTATTGCCTGTTTATTTCGGTTTATCTAATTATGTATTAAAGCATTATGATTAGTATATTATGTATAATTTTTTTTTAAATGGCCGCCACGTGAGTGATATGATACACACATGGAATTATTAGTTTGTGTTAATGTGCCATTTTGATTCCGGTGGTTTCTTCCGTCAATTTTCGCGTGAAATTGTGACATGCTACTTCACGGATCAGTGCATTTAGCCTAACTAATTCTCTCCCGAATACTCAGTACTTTGTACTTCAAGTAGACTATACCGCAGCTCTCATTTCTAACATTCATCACAGATGTAGGCATTGGTTAGACGCCAACACAGACATAAACAAGTGAAGGTAAGATCCATACTTAATATTAATAAGTTGTCCATACTTGTGAAAATTATCAATCAAGCAAGTAATTAGGTAGTGAAATGCTTATCCTGCACCGAAACGTTGTATTTTTAATTTTATAGTATGCTACATGTATATATAGCGTAAACATAGATGTCGGTAATGCTAACAAATTCAATATCACATGGGAGAGCTTAATATCTCTTGTTTGGATCATTTGATTTGGAGAAAGGTCAATAATAAATTTCTAGAGTTAAAAAAAATCTATTTTGGCCGCAACAATATACAAATTAAAGGCAATTTGGCCCACGGGTCATACGGGTGGGTAATTTCATCAGAGGTTATTTCATCCATGGGTAGTTTGCATGAGTAATTGCACCAAGAGTGATTTTAACCATGGGCAATTCATAAAATTCCTATCTGTGCTTTAAAATATTAATTAAATACGCCATATAGTTATTTGAGATTAAGACGACTTATACAAGGTCAGAGGGTCTGATTCTTTAAAGTCCATCAATGTTAGCGCGCATGGTGAAGGATTACAGATTTTAAAAACTGCACGTATAACCCTTTTACTTTAGTACATACACAATCTTAACACAGCATAAAATACGAATAATCTAGCTACTAATGCAATCGCAAACATAAATTTCAAACTATATGTATTAATATAATATGTGAAAACTCCTAGCAGGTTACCATAAACCGGCTAGAACTATTCGAGACTATTTCAAAGAATTCAGTGAGCTATATATATTCAGGTGCAACATTAGAGCAGCGTCGTTCAGGTGAAGCGACGGCTGTACAGCGGATTTACAAACATAACTAAATAAAAGTTACATATTTGTCAAAATAAACTACCTCGGTTCGTCCTAAATAAACATCATCCTAGTCACATTGGCTTAACAGATTTTCAACGTTTGGGATGGCTGCCTGTTTGTCATAGAGTGCAACAACTAAGTATTCAGGTTTTTAAAATAACACATGATTTGTCTCTCCTCCTTACTTAAATTCAGAAGTCTCTCAAATTCACTCTTTCTCCAGGAGACACGAGTCAAAAAATGTTTTTTGGGTTCCACAGATAGGGCAATCGTACAGGCAGTTTTTTTTATAGAAAATCACGCATTGCTTGCATTGCATTGCTCAGGAGGTTCTCCTGGCCCAGTTTAGCCTATATGTGCACAAAGGTGGCCTAAAGCCCGATTTATTTCATTTCATTTTTGCATTGCTTGGAATAGTCTGTCAATAACACGAACAGCACGACGATTATGTTTTAGATCAGGCCTCAAAAAATATAGATATTATAAATTATCAGTCATCGAAAGTAACATATTTTTATTCTTCTGACCTTACCTCACCATCCTAATTGACTTGCTAAGTGGACCACAGTGGAAATAAGCAAATTTCAATTATTCAATATTGTGGCAAGCCTTTGTGACCTCGAGTTGCGTGTTTAGCTTCAGAGAACCAGGGCTCAAATTTCGAGTTATGTGTTTCTGGCGCAGTGTCATCTAACCATCCTCAAGAGATTATCCTGCATGGCCCAGTTATAGCTTTATATGCACGAAAAGGGCATAAAGTACCATACATTCATTAAAAATCATCAAAAAAGAAGGGGAAATGTCGTTGTATGTGTATCTACGCGATCGAATTCTACGTAGGACATTTCATATAATTTATGTTAGTAACCTCTATAATATGTAGACTTCCTTGAGTTGAAAAGATTTACAGGAAAATGATGTCTTTACTTAACGTTGACCTTTATTTTCCCAGCTAACTATTGAATACAAAATATGTCATGTAAACACTTATAGAAAAAAAAAGATCTGAAATGTCTCGTTTCCAACACAATGGTAATAAATTCAGTTCAGTTCAACTCATAACCATATCAGTATGTCATTTGTGGTGCTATACTGTCAATTATTGCAATTATAGCGCCGTCATTGTAACTAATCAACGTAACACATTATGCAGACTATTATTCTGGTTTATGATCTTGAAATGTCACACCCTCTACCTACCATCCACGATGTAAAAATGAGCAATCTAGAAAAGAGTTGTATATAGTTGGAACAAGCTTCCCGAGAGTGGTAATAATGCAAGCACATCACTTGGTTTTAAGAAAAGCTTAACTACATATTTTAACGATATTTTAGAATTTATTTTCATGTAAACGACACCTGCACAAGGGTTCATGTCTGTAAGTGTGCATTATGTAGACGATTTTCGTAATGTCAAAACTAACAGGTGTGGAATTACTGGACATATATACTGCCTATCCCAATTCCCAGCATGCAAAATTATAATACACACAAATACAAATTATAATTTTATGCAATTTTCAGTAATTGTAATTATATGTGTATTTTATTGTACATATTGTAACTGTATTCTTTTTCATGCATAAAAAAATAAAATAAATACCAGCTAGCATATAAAGGGTTTGAACTATCTCATTATAGGCTATAAAAATAGGTATTGTTTTTGTGTCAAATATTTTTTTTTTAAATTGAATGTATTCCAGAAATCGATCAAAATAAATTAACAGATATAAGACTAATATCATTTTTCAAAGCAATGATAAAAACATAAGTGTTTTTCACATGGTTTTATGGCCAACAGTTGAAATAAAATGGATTTTGTAGGAATGTATTACCATCATTGACAACATAGCATTGTACCCCCCTGAATGATGTGTGTATTTAAAATTCGAGTATCACGTTTCATAAAAAATATTATCTTATTGAAATGAATAGAATCGAGACATCGTGTAGCTATAATTGCTTTAACCCTTTAACCGCCGGTGCCGCATATATTCGGGTTTTCATTTTTATTAGCACATTAAGTACCACCTTTTAAACATGTTAAAGATAAAATGTGACATCAATCAGCAATATTTGAAAATAGTTGACCTCCATTTTCTCAAATCTCACTCACTTGAAGTTGTGGGTCGCGTCAGCGAGACACAACTTCAAGTGGGTGAAAATTCAGATAGAATAATTTGGCGGTTATAGGGTCAAAAACGGAGTAGCATTCGATCAGGTTAAAAAAAGCACATACAAGGTATGCCTGTGGATATTCCGGAAATATTTTCGTCAGAACGACTCGACGTCAGAAAGAGTCATAAATGTTGGTGAAACTAACTGAACAAATAATGCCAAGTAACTGATGATGACTTAAATTACTCATGATGACAGGGAAATATGATATAAAATTCCGGTACAATAAATGGCAAGAAACTTCTGGTCAAAATCATAGAGACGTCGGGCTCTGAAAAGAGTGAGTGAGTGAATAACATTTTACACCCCTTTCCACATTACAAGACATCATAACAGGAAGCTGGTCATTCACATACTATTACACAATACAGTGCTGGGAGCCACTAAGGAATATCTGTGATAGTATCGCACAGGGGGTCTCGAGGACTAGATGTCGCACGGGGTGTTCTTGGGATATGAGTGATGATGTTTATGGTGAGAGTCTGTGTGGTTGGTGTTTATAGTAGGTGATCATCGCTGATCGCTATCACAACCCCAGGGCCCGTATTCTCGTACAAGTTACGATAAATCGTAGGCTTTGGATTGGTCGAGATGGCCATCTCGACCAATCCAAAGCCTACGATTTATCGTAACTTGTACGAGAATACGGCACCTGGCGTCTCGTGATCCGCTGTGGTGATATAACTCTGAAGATATAGATGAGATGAACTTGTAATATAACTTTATTAAATCCTAATACGTGCCATGTATGTACCGTCCTGCATAACTGTGAATTAAACGTCTTAGAACATGATAGCAGGAAGCGGAGATAATCTAGGAGTCACTTGTTAACATGTAGCCACATTCTAACGTGTAATAACATGGTAGCTAAGCACATGTGTAATAACATGTGTAGTCTGGTAGCATAATTATTGTAACATGGTAGCATGGTGCTCCATCTTTATATTTATAGGCATAAACGCACGTGGTTTAGCTGTCACTCATACCTGCATCATGGGAATAATGTTACTAGAGATATGAAAATAGACCACTTGGTTTGCGTAATTCTTGGCGCTAACTGGGCTGGTAAACCCAACGGTATCGGCCAAGGCTTACAATCATGATCTATGAATCCAGACCTCGAGATCCAGCAAGAGTCCGGAAGAACGTAATGACACATTTACAAGCTAAAGGCTTATGAAGTTCAAATTAAATTAACTTGTCCTAATAATAAAATGACATCTAGCATCTCAACTTTAGTCTTAATGGACCTAAAATTAACATGCTAGCATAACTGAGAACTTGCTGGCTGATGATCTGTAAACAGATCACTAGGGAATAAGTGGCGTCAAGATTGATTCCGTGTATCGCTCCTCCAGGGCCTAGAGTGCTGGCCTAATGTGCCACACGTATAAATATTCTATCAGCTGACGATTCCGTCGGTCCCTGTGTGTTACGTATCTAAACAACTAACATAATATAAGCCCCGAGATCACTAACATAAAACAAGCCGTGCGATATTATTATAAGTCCCGAGATCACTAATATAAAACAAGCCGTGCGATATTATTATAAGTCCCGAGATCACTAATATAAAACAAGCCGTGCGATATTATTATAAGTCCCGAGATCACTAATATAAAACAAGCCGTGCGATATTATTATAAGTCCCGAGATCACTAATATAAAACAAGCCGTGCGATATTATTATAAGTCCCGAGATCACTAATATAAAACAAGCCGTGCGATATTATTATAAGTCCCGAGATCACTAATATAAAACAAGCCGTGCGATATTATTATAAGTCCCGAGATCACTAATATAAAATAACCCGTATGATAATAGCATGCTGTCAACAACATTTCATATTAGCGGATCAGAGTGCAATTATGTTTGCTGTGCAAGCTAAGAGCTTATGATTTAACAATGAATTTAAAAACAAAAAAATGTTCCCATTTTAGTCAGGCTGTGTTTCTTATTATAGGACTCGCTACTGTATATAATTGCTTTATCAAGTACTGTTCATCAATAATGAATGATTCTATAACTATATGGCATGCATTTTGTATAGCGGAAGGATTTGCCAAAGGGTTGGTTTGTGGATGATGTTTGGAGAGTAATGTTATGAATTATACATGGTTATTCCCAGGACAGAGATATTAACGATTGTAGATGATAGAGTTCTGAAGTATGTCCAAAAAAATAACACTCAAAACTTCATGTATATGATGCTGATCTGGAATATCCACAAAATCGGATAAATGTAAAATATCAATTAATTATAAAATCAGTCAGATATACTAGATAATTTATTCAGATTATTAGAAAATGCATGTGGCATAAACTATAGGTGTACCAGCGTGCGAAAACTATAACTATAGTTATAGTTAAATTCCGTCGACAGCAAACTAACAAGTTACTATCGGGAGTTAATAGATTAAAACACACGAACATTAACTTTGCATTCCTTATTAGTGTATCAATAACCTATTATATCATATTTGTGAGATAAACTAGTACCGTAAATCCATGTTTTGTAATATATTTGTTTTTTTAACTAGTGTCGGTTTTGAATTTTATCAAATTTTATCCGTAAAGTCTGAAAATTTTGATTAAAAAGAAAATGCTTTAAAAAGCCGGCAACAAGTTTAATTCTGCTCATTGGTATGTTATCCATGATGTAAAAGTAAAAATAACTAGAGTTGACAAAATGGGCGCACTAGATCACAACTGCTGTCTGACTCTATCACATTGACCACCAGTTATTTTAAAATAAAAAAATGATTTAGTACAAAGACAAACACAAAAAGCCATATTATGATAAACATCAATATCATATAGGCCGGTTGACCTGATTGTACGGACTTACCATAAAATTGACTTGACATCGTGGATTACTAAATAAATGAAATATGGTTGGCGGTGTGATGTGTTTTAACTACTGAAAAGGAAAACTGAAAGGAACTGAAAGGAAATAGGCAGGCCTTCGGCAATATAATGCATTAGGCCCCGTTCGATTCGTACCGATTTTAAACCAATCCAGAGCGTTTGATTCGCACCAGATCAGTCCGAGCTAGAACCGGATTGACCAGTACTGTAGTAGTAGTAAATCATTGCTCTACGTCACTTTTCGGCACATAGAGTCTTTTAAGTGACATTGTAATAGAATAAAAACGTTGTAGTCAATTGATGAGATGAAATGATTTACAGATGATGATGTGAGGGTGAGGGTGATAGGGCATGGTGGGTTATTAAAAGCGTTATCCTTCGCTTGCCCGATAAGGGGTTCTGGGCATGTCCAGGGGATCTACCCCCAGACATGCCCAGACGGCCGGAGACTTGGGTTTCGCTGTGCAATTTAATGCTGAAACACCGTGGCATTTCGCGCAGCTCCTCTATCCTCGGGTCGGTTAGTCCCCAGAGTAACAATAGGAAGGATAACTCCCTCCGGGTAACTCCATTCATCCCACGTGAGAGACCTAATGTCAAACACGCTATTGCCGGTTATTTAAGGCTACCACGGCCTACATCAGCGCCAGCACTGATGCAGGTGCTGCATTGGCTCCGCTGTTGAGCGGAGGAACCAGGGTAAGCCACTGGCAATCCGCCCGATTGACCAGACCATCAAACCTGCCTGCATGAAGGTTTAGCTGTTGGATTTTGAAGCGGTTTGCCCATGCATTTCTTTGGCCCAAACTTTTTTTAGATTGGCTGTAAATTTAGATACGGTATCGGATTGCCAGACCAGACTCGAACTAATTCTAGATTGGCGACAACTGTGCTCCTATCAATTCACGGCATTTATTTTATTTAGGGCATACGAACCAGAGCACGCCGGATCACCAAATTATTTTGAGATCAATCGAACAGGGCCTCCACCTCTGGATAAACTAGCAAACAAAGAGAGTTGAGTCAATGTTGTTTTAATGTTAGAAGACGGTGGGCCACCATTAATACAACATTAGATCAACGCCTCCTAGTTGCTGCTGGGTGTAGAATATCCCGGCAAACACGATTAGTGGATTCTATGTTGTTGTAATGTTGGGCCAACTTCGCAGACGGTGGCCTACCATTAAAACAACAATGCTTCAGTGTTTTGTTTCTGCTGGGATGGCAGTACAATCTCTACCAAAAGATCTCAGCAAACACAAAATATTTCTAAAACAACGGCGGTTCAACGCCTTTCCGCGTTGGTCCAACACTGTACAAATGTCATACAAATGTTTTGTGTTTACTGGGATCGTCCAAGGAAGAGACAATGTAACAGCAGCTGATCCCTCTCCACATTGCTTGTCATCACATTGTTTATCACAAGATGGGGCCTGAGTCGTGGCATTTTTGTATTCACCAGGTGGGGTAGCCAGTCAAATGAACTATCGCAGCAAATGGAGTCGTAGACTGCTTCGCTGTCCTACTCCATCTGGCGAGCCGACTGTATCCAGGCGGCGTAGAGCAGGGAAACAGTCTAATGGAGTCGTTGATCCGGGTATGGTGGTCCACATCAGTGGCGGATCCAGAGGGGGCAAAGACGGCGCGCGCACTCCCGTTCAGTGTCCCAAAATACCATATTTGGGCTTTAATATGCTCCAGAATGCATTATTTGAAGCCTTATATTTCAATTTTAGGAGTTTGAAAGTTTATTTCAATTTTGAGAATTTTCACCCATTTGAAGTTGTGTCTCGCTGACGCGATCCACAACTACACGTGAGTGAAAATTATTCAGATTTGACAAAATGGAGGTCAACGGTTGTCAAATATTGCTGATTGATGTCACATTTTATGTTTAACATGTTTAAAAGGTGGTACTTAATATGCTAATAAAAAATGAAAACCCGAAGATATGCGGCACTGGCGGTTAAAGGGTTAAGAGGTGCCCACATTAATTATATGCACCAGCATGATGGGCGTAATTGAAAGTTCATTGTGCGTGCTCGAACTGATAGGCCTATGGTGGTTGCTCGCGTAAACTTCAATGATTACCTGTATGCTATTAAGCCTGCATCAACACCACAAATATATGACACGGCAAAGCTACAGTTTCAGCTGCAAGGTAGGTACATGTAACACGTAATCACATATTTGGGCACAATATGGCCTACATTAGAAAATTCGTCACTTAGCGTGAGTTGTCTCACTAATCTGGAATTGTTATATTATGTAAACGCTCGATATCTGTATTCTGTGAAACTCAAACTTGACCTCTATTGTTGTCACCGAGCTAGCTAATACAATGGAGTATGGGAGAGGGGGTCTTAAAAATCTTTGTTTTCACCGAGTTCCCATTCAAAACGGTTTCCAGTGACGTCGCTGGGTTTCACAGAATTTTATGTGTATTAAATTGCATTGATGGCACGGTGAGACATACACATTTGATAATTGGGCCCACAGCGTCGCAGCCGGTAGTAAGCCTACAAAATAGACTCGGCACTAACTAAATTAGTATGGTTTACGTCTTGGTGGCAATTGGACATCACTAAAATACCTTTTCAACAAGTAAACACAAGATGACGGCCCAGCAAACACAAAAAATTTGTATGACATGTCGGGCCGACGTTGTATGAAATGTCATGCAAATGTTTTGTGTTTGCTGGGGGGGGGGGGGGGCACAATATGGCCAAAATCGCTTACACTGGCTTAAATATCCATGTGGTGTTTTCATCCTTGATTTTATCATAACTGCTTTAAATGGCGACAAATACCGTTTTCAAAGTGTAATCTACCATAAAACTCGTTTCGAGCCACTAAACAATTACTTTTGATCGGTATTGAGCAATAACAATAATATTGGTATATCAAAGGACTTTCTTTTAATTTTCGTCGATACAAACCTTGCATACTGCTCTGGTATAGGCCTACATGTATTATTATTGTTTGTGCGGTATTTATCACATGTGAATCTTTTGACACAATATACACTGACACTTGACATCACTTGTTTGTGATGTATGTATTTCAGGTGAATATACTCACACAATACTAGTATGTCATTGACACTGTACTGTATATTGTGTTATAATTATAGTTTGTGAGGTGTGTATCACAGGTGAATCTTTTGAGAGACAATATATCACTGACACTTGCCATGTGTTTTTATAGTTTGTGAAGTCTGCATTATATGTGAATCTTCTGGCAATATATATACTGAAACTTGACCTGTGCTATTATAGTTTGTGATGTCTGCATTACAGGTGAATATTCTGACACAATAATGTCACTGACACTGTACTGTACATGTGTTAATATTGCTCGTGCTGTCTGTATTTCAGGTGAATCCACTGACACAATAATGTCACTGACACTGTACACATGTATTATTGTGTTTTCTGTCTGTATCACAGGTGAATCTTCTCACACAATATGACACTGACATTGTACCAGGATACACGGTCTGGACCATGCCGCTCAGTCGTTCTGCTGCTGGAGACTCTTAATGTGCCATACGTTACGAAAATGATAGACCTCATCAAATGTTAGTAGGCCTAACTATGCATGGTATTATTATCACATTGTTATCAGTTTTTAAACAAAGGTGCAATATACAACATTTCATTTAAGATTATAATTATTCTAAAGCCATCACTAATAAACTTCAGGTAAAGTAAGTTCCCCAGTGGTCTATTCATGTATGATTGTGTCCCATTCAGTTAGTTGTTGAATCAAAATAAACAATTTATACTTTTTACGCTAGTCTAACATTAATCTGTATAATATTACTGTCGTATTCCTGTACAACAATCTGTTTTACCATTATGCAGTTGCACCATGTATTGACAACGTATAATAATGCCACAATATACTACTTGTATTTATTTTATAGGTTCCTACGCTTTCCAGAGTGTGTTTTTGCTACTATTTATAATAATATGTAGTTATTTTATCTCTGGTTTTGGCGCGGGAAACATATATTATGTATATTAATTTTTATACTTTTATATTCAAACTTTTTGTACATAGATGAATATGAATATAGTTGCTGTCTAGCTTGCAGAGGCTTCTATAAGTCTGTTTTAGCGCAGCACGACCAATGTTGTATATAATATTATAATGATATAATGTGTATATTTTGTGTATCTGTTTTTTAAATATATGTATTGGTCAAAATCTGAATAAAAAAAAATAATAAAATATATAGCCACATAACTGTGAAATTAACTTTTAGTGGAGCATAAGGAGACAAAATATGGAGAAATTCATCCGCTACACAAAGTGCCTGTTCTGGATCATGATGGATTTATGTTGACAGAAAGGTAGGATAACTTATATCAAACATTTGTCACTCGGCGTTATCGACAAGTATTTTTTGTCATATTTTTTCTAGCCTAATAGATATTCTATGTCATATCAGCCACCATAACCATCCTCTTTACCATATACATTGTATAATTCATGTTGTCATAAATCTTTGATGACAAAACCCTCATTGTCAACAGTATACATTTCAACATGTTCAACATGTTCAAGAGTATTGTGTTTAAATACATCACGTGAAGGCTCATTAAACAACCACAATGTATTACAAGTCGTTGAATACTTACGCTTAGCCGTCATTATTGTCGTATTTTATAGAACACTTAATAAGTTTTGAAATCATTTGTTTTCATCAAGCAGGAGTACAAGATAATACCTTTGAGAATAAGATGCCAAGTTTCGTTTGTTTGTTTGTTTATTGTTTGTTTGCTTGCTTGCTTGCTTGCTTGCTTGTTTATTTGTTTGTTTGTTTGTTTGCTTGCTTGCTTGCTTGCTTGCTTGTTTGCTTGCTTGCTTGCTTGCTTGCTTGCTTGCTTGCTTTCTTGCTCGCTCGCTTGCCTGCCTGCTTGCTTGCTTGCTTGCTTGCTTGCTTGCTTGCTTGCTTGCTTGCTTGTTTGTTTGTTTGTTTGTTTGTTTGTTTGTTTGTTTGTTTGTTTGTTTGTGTGTTTGTTTGTTTGTTTGTTTCTTTGTTTCTTTGTTTCTTTGTTTCTTTGTTTCTTTCTTTGTTTCTTTTTGCTCTTGTGTCGTGTCTGCTTATTGCTTAAACATGTTGAACAAGAGGTGCATTAACAAATCTGACGGTTTGTCTGTTCATGGGCATACACATAGGGTTTTAGACTCATGATTGCCAGTTGGTACATGAAGGTATCACAGCTCGGCAATCCGTTGTTATTTAAATAAATGCAGATGAACATTTTTAAGTCTCATTTTTAGGCCTCAGCCAAAATTTTGCCGGATGCCCTTTGTCGTCACCAGGCGCGTCCGTCCGTCCGTCCGTCCGTCCGTCCTTCCGTCCGTCCGTCCGTCCGTCTGTCCGCCACTTTTAGTACTATAACTAGTTTCGCGTAACTGGAATGCACATTAAGCTTCACATACAGGTTAATCATGACTGAAGCTTGACTAATTTCATATTTGACCTTTCTGTGACCCCTATGGCCTACATTTATTGACAAATTTTCTCGCTAACACGATTCACTCAACTTTTTTTATGTATTGCTCCAAGATGTATACCATATATTCATCCCACTAATAACCCGGATGAGTTCGCTATTGTGCAAGATTCAGATAAAATCTAGATCATGGCGGCCAAATTGGCCGATTATCAGCCATTATTTTTTAATATTTGTAATATCTGGAAAACCGGACCAGATAGCCAGACCATTTACTATTGAACAAAATGTGCAGTTTCAGATAGGGATATACCATGAATAATTTCAACTTGATCAAATTAAAAATGGCCGACCTGCGGCCACTTCCGATCGACAAATTTTCTCGTTAACGCGATTCACACAACATTTTTGTATGTATCACTCCAAAATTTATACCATAGCCATTTCACTAATAGGTCGGATGGGTTCGAAATCGGGCAAGATTCGGACAGAATTTAGGTCATGGCGACCAAAATGGCCGATTATCGGTCATTATTTTTTTCTAGACCTATTATGCGTAATATATCTGGAAAACCGGACGCGACAAATTTTCTCGTTAACGCGATTCACCCAACATTTTTTTATGTATCGCTCCAAAATGTATACTATATATCCATTTCATTAATAGCTCGGATGAGTTTGAAATTGGGCAAGATAAGTACTGAAACTAGGTTATGTCGGCCAAAATAGTCGATTATCGGCCATTATTTTTTTTATATGTGTAATATCTGGAAAACCGGACCAGATAGCTAGACCATTACTATTAAACAAAATGTGCAGTTTCAGGTGGGAATATACCATGAAAAATGTAAACTTTATCAAATAAAAAATGGCCGACCTGTGGCCATTTCCGATCGACAAATTATCTCGTTAACGCGATTCACTTAACATTGTTGTATGTATCGCTCCAAAATCGAGTGTGCTTTTGTTTCGAATGATTTTCACTTTCAAACGATGATTAGAGGCTGAGTCCTATTTCCGTCGCCGACTGGCCTTGTTAACATAATGTTCTGGGGTTTTTTTAACAGTGTGGCTATCCTACAGTACTTGGTAGCTGTACTACCTGACGTTCCTGATCACTGGTACCCAGTCGACCCCAAAACTAGAGCAAAGGTCAACGAGTACATGATGTGTCACCATGCCAATGGACTCCGCTCTAACGGTGTATTCAATCCCTACGTAAGTCTAGAAACATTAATGTGGTTTTTATATCAGAAAGAAAAATTTCAAAATATTTTCAATATTATATCAAGTGGCTATCATGACGTAAATCACGTTCAAACTTTTAATTTTAACGTATTTTTAAAAAAATTTTAGCGCAATTTTGTTTATAAAACTAATTTTTATAGTCGGCGATGGACCAAATTTAAATGTTAACTGCTGATCGTGTATAATTATAATAGTGGTGGAATTCTTTACTTTTTGAGATTTAACTAATTACTAGGCTACTGTTGTGATTGCATTCCCCCAGGCTTCTATTCTGTATGGTTTTACAGATGGTGCGTCGTCTTGATCCAGAGAGTGATGTCATGAAGTCTATAATGACCATCCTAGAAGCCGCCCTTGACCATCTAAACAATTATTTCCTGAGTAAGAGGGATTTTATAGCGGGGAGTCACATATCCGTTGCTGATCTTGTCGCCTACGCTGAAGTCATGCAGAACTCTGCCGTTGGCTATCCAGTCACCAGAGGTCGCCAAAATATAGAAGCATGGCTGGAAAGATGCGATAATTATTTTTCGTCTTTGCACGAAAAAGTGCATGCTCCTTTGATTGCAATGACGAAGGCAATGAAAAGGGAGTGGTGAATACGTTTTAATAAACATTGTCAGGACACGATGCTTTGTTTTGTTTTGTAGTCGTCTATTGAAATGTTTTTAATATTATGTTTTGCAATAGTAGGCATATTTTAATCTTATTCTCATTATTTGGGCCAGCCCCAAACATTGACGTTTTCAAATATCTTATAACGTCTAAGTCTAAGTTTTTTTGTTTAGTTTTTTTGTTTTTTTTAGTTTTTTTTTTTAATCTCCAGCACAATGACATGGATGCTTTTCTAGACGATATTGGTGAAACTAAAAAACTTAATGCAGTTGATAAAAATAGCTGTGAAAGTGAAATAACCTTGGAGGATTACGAATATGCTATTAGCACCCTATGCGACAATAAATCCCCAGGTAATGACGGTTTAACAGCAGAGTTTTACAAAACATTTTCAACCACATTTAGTCAGCTCCTCATAGGAGTTTATAATGAGTCTCTTCAACATGGAGAGCTTTGCAGATCACAAAGAGAATCCGTGTTAACTCTAATTTTCAAGAAAGGGGATAGACAACTAATAAAGAATTATCGTCCAATAAGCATTACAAATATTGATTATAAAATTATTGCGAAAATTTTAGCAAACAGATTTCATACAGTTCTTCCCAAATTAATTAGTCAGGATCAAACAGCATACATAAAAGGAAGAACAATTTCTCAGAATATTCGACTTGTACAGATAAACACAAATTAAACACAATACTTTTATTTCTGGATTTTGAAAAAGCCTTTGACTCTGTGGAGCACGAATATATCTATAAAACGTTAACAAAATTCAATTTCGGAGAAAATTTAATTAGGTGGGTTAAAACATTATATTCCGGCTGTTCGGCAAAGGTAAAAAATAACGGATACCTGTCAGAATCATTTAGTATATCACGTGGTATAAAACAAGGGTGCCCCGTATCAGCTTTGTTATTTAATTTAGCCGTCGAAACAATGGCTTTGAGCATTAAAAAGAACGATACAATACAAGGCATTAAAATTACAGTATCCAACACTACATATCATATAAAAGTTACACAATATGCTGATGATTGTACACTCTTTTTAGCCGGGCTGAACAATATTCCAGAAGCTCTAGCACAGATAAACAAATTCACAAAAGTATCTGGCCTAAAACTAAATATTGAAAAAACCGAAGGAATGAATGTGGGGACACAGAGACCTGTAGATGATAAAATATATAATATTAAATTTGTAAATAAATCTATAAAATTTCTCGGTATATACGTTGGTGAAAATGAAACTGCTTGTAATGAAGAAAACTGGAATGAAAAAATATTAAAAATGGCGAAAATTTTGGCCTCATGGAAACACCGTGACCTGACCATTTTTGGAAAAAGCGTAATAATCAAAACCCTGGCGCTTTCCATTATCACACATGTGGCCATCTCATTAACAATTTCGTCCAAAATTATTAAACGTTTAAACAAACTATTTTATGGTTTTATTTGGGGTAAACGCGACCGAATGAAAAGAAATATATTACGATTGCCTTTGGACTCTGGCGGCGCCAACATGGTTGATGTTGAATCTTTTTTTGCATCTTTAAAAGCTGCATGGGTGCCAAAAATACTTAACAGCAAAAGTACCTGGAGTTGTCTGGGAAATAAATATTTATCAGAACTTGGTACTAAAATACAAATATCCAATTTTCGTTTTGATAAAAAATACAGTATCAAAGAATTAGCTAATTTGCCAGACTTTTATAAAGAAATAGTTTTCGCCTATGGGAAATCAAATATTACAAACAAACCAGAAACATTAGATGATGTATTAGAACAGCCGTTATGGGGGAACAAACATATTAATATATACAACAAAGATGCGAAGAGAGAAATAACATTAAATTTTAAGGAATGGGCAAGCAGTAACCTTTTATACGTTAAATATTTAAAATTCAGTGATGGGAAAATTGATGCCAACTATATATATAATAATGTAAACAACAAAAGGGATATATACAAACCAATTTTGTCACTAAGAAAAGCATTACGCCCTTTTCATCTTATATTAAATGAATATACACCACAAGTATTCGAGTATGATAACAGGAATTCAACATTTGTACTCGCAACTAACTCAAAATTTTATTATACGAAGCTTTCTAGTCAACTAAAGTCACACTATATTTTAGGTATTTGGACCCGAATGTTAGACATTTCACCCGAGGACAATCAATGCATATTTAAACAAAAGTTAGTGAACATTTTTGACCTCAAAATTAAAGAATTCAACTTTAAGGTCTTACATGGAATTTTGTCTTGCGAATCAAATTTAAAAATATGGAAATTACAAGATAATGACAATTGCATTGTGTGTAAAGGAACACACTCGATTCTTCATATGCTATATGAATGTCCAATTGCTAATGATGTGTGGTTAATTTTTCAGGCCTTTCTTAAATTCAAAATAACACAAAATGCAATAATTTGTGGAGTGAAAGATGAAATATCTAACTTTTTGATATCTTTAATTTCTTTCTTTCTGTATAAATATTGGATTATTTTAAAAAATGAAAATTCTAATTGCATTCTAAAAACATTTCTTTTGAAAGAATTATGTTTCAGAAGACTGGTTTATTTGAAGCTAAAACATACTAATTTATTTGAAAAAAATTCAGAGGTCGAAGAAATAATTAAAAAAGAAATGCCTAACTGATTCATTGTTTGACCTGTTAACGTTTACATGTTTATGTTCATATTCTAGTCACAACTACGCTGTTTTCTAGGCTGAAATATGTGGGTTATTTTTTGAATTTGAGGAAGTATTTTTAGATATATGGCTTAACTACTAATCCATTGTTTCAGCAATTAATCTGTTCATCTCTAAATACTCATATTCTAGTCACAAATATGCAGTTCTACATAAATGTGTACGATTTGTACTTTTATACTGTGCCTGTGATACAATTGCCGTTAGTCGGGCAATCGTGTCACATGTATCACTCTCCGGTGAACTCGAGGCTTTGGTCCGGTGTTGTTGTAGTGTTGGTACGGCGTCTTCAACGTCGTTACAACATTGTCCCAGCGGTGGATCGGAGCCTCGTGTTTGCTGGGTCAATACTGAGTTATCACACCTTACCGGCGAACACGAGCCGTTGAGCGGGTGTCGTTTTTTTTCGGGTTGGCTCGGTTTCGTAGACGCTGGGCCAGCTCTTGAACGGCGCTTGTAGGGTGGCTCATGCTCCTGGAAAATACCCTGTACTGTATGTAGAGACACTGGCACGCTGCTGAGTTAATTCTGGGTCGGTGTTTATGACGCTGTTCCGGCATTGATTTAGCATTGGGTAGGTGCCCCTATTCACTGAAAATGCTGATTTTACATACAACTACCATGATTATCCCGCTTTATTGCTTTTGTGCTATCGGACCAACACTGGTTCTAACGATTATCTGTTTTTATGTGAATGTATATATGAATTGTTTTATTAATACCGCATGTTAAACACTTGTACTATGCATTTTATTCAATAAAAAAAAAAAATAACGTCTAAGTCTAATGATTAAAAAATATTGAGATAATTTATTAGACGTAGTAATAATACATTTACAAACATCGCCCGTATTTCCTTAAATATAATCGTACGCCCTCAAAGGCATGGAAAGTAGGCTACAGTGCTGTCTATGGTACTGTGCACTATAAAAAAAACCCAGAAGTCATTCAAATGAGTAGGGCAAAGTGCCGGCTTGAGGCTTCCTTCCGTCGCGATATTGCCTTAATGTGCAGAAAGCGACATAAAGCAATATTCACTATTCGTACGCCCATTTCCAGAAAAAAAACAATTCTTATCACCTCCTGTGTCCATCCTAAAATCTGATAGCACAGTTATACTCATATCACACACAAATAAAATAATGTGTGTTTAAAAAATAGTCACAAAAATACAACATTCCTGCATTTTTTATTTTACCAGAAACGGGAGGGCGGGAGGTTATGGTATTGATATTCAGGGGACCGCGTGCACCAAATGGCCGAAAACGAAACGTTGTCCGTAAATGGATCGTAAAGCAAACGTTGTGTGCACCAACTGCTTCGCAAATATAAGACTGGTGCCTCAAATAGTCGCGAACACACGTATATGAATCTCATCATATGAGCCGTAAATTTGCGACTATCGAGGAGGTGGTTTAAATGGGTCCTATAATATGGGGTTTTAGGCCACCTTTGTGCACATACAGGCTCAACGATAGTGGCAACTTTGAATTTACTTTTTAAGTACAGTAATTGCGATTTAACGTGCAACATATTTGCCAGAGCATAACTAAAAATAATTTATTTCTGTAAGCATTGTAATAATCTTGCATATTGAGGGTGAGGAAATGTACACAATAATATTCACAGGTCCTGAATGAAGGTAATGAAAACATACACACACTTGAACCACTAAAATATCTGCGTTTATCATCACTATCATCGTTATTATTTCAAACTCTATGGACCCCTAATAGCATTTACAGATATGGTAGCTTGTATTTTTACAAATGCATTTTGAGAAATATACCAGGCAGGCTTAGTGCACACCGCGCGCGACTCACAGTTGCGAATGTTTGGTGCACGCGGCCCAGGGTATTAGAGATACACCAAGTGCAAAACATGACAGCCATAACACAAAAATACCCAAATGTTTTCGATCAGAACAATTAAAATAAATTTATTAGCAATTAATTTTCATCGTAGGACAATATGGTATAATCATGATAATGGTGAGCTCATATGAGTCAGTTGTGAAATATTAAGACTTTATTATCTTTTTTGTATATGACATTTATTCAATTAAGCACCGTAGAAAAGTGTGCACTTTGCTATTTATCAGTAGAAATGTATTAGTAATTACATAAGGAAAAAAATGGACATTAAGAAAATACGGTAAATCGGTATTTTAGTGATACAGTAAAAATAGCAAGAGTGTCACTAACTAATGACTGGTCATCAATAATCTCAATGATTAAGCTATAGTTAATCAAATACATTAATTAACTCTTCCTTTGCCGACTTCCCACTGATAAAACTACCCCCAGAAACAGACTTTTTTTAAAGAGGACCCCTGAGGTAGCCCCTAGTCAAAATACAGGTTATATATATGCGCACATCACACTAATAAAAATGCAAAATAATATTGCGTCCATGTCACTGATCATTCTAGCTGGCGATTTTCAACCACGCGTGTAATGAAATATCTCCATGCGAATTCGGTAAAGGAAGGTAGTTTTCGCATCAATGTAAAAATGGTAAAGGAAGAGTTAAAGCAGCTCCTTGTGATAATGAGTTTTGTAATGAAGTAGTGTATCCCCCAGATCATGATTTTATTTTTCAGAGTTTTTAGATTTTAAAAAATATTTTTTATCAACATTTCTATGAACCGGCTTAAAACACAAACATACTTTTTGTATACCTAAACACTTGCTAAAGGACGGTTGAATGTTCCTACAGCATTGGGCCACATGTTGATGCCGTCGGTCCAGCGTTGAGCAGACAATCAGTGTTGCACGTGCATCCCCCCATGTCCTGACTATAAGATACCAATTAGCGGCGATTGCTTTTATCTCACCGTCCAAGACGTGGGCATATGTGGTGTAAAGTGCTGTATATATTGCTGACTTGTTTTGTTTACATGGCAATATACGACCTGGAAATATAACCAGTTCACTCTTTTTCGGTGCTTTAAATTGTTTTTTGACTTTTTTGTATTTTTAGTTAAGATCAGTAGGCTATATAGCTTCATATAAAGTAAATGTTCAAAATTGACAAAATTGAAAATGTCTCTTTAGATCATTCACCAGTTAGGCTAGATTATAGAGACGAATTTCCTGATTTCTAATTATTGACAACCAAGTCAAAAATAAGAAATACGGGAACTGGTAAGTGCGCAGCACAAAAATTAAAAATCTTTTGCAGTTCTAGTCTATGGACATGTTTGCATCATATGGTCATATTAAGAAGCCAAAATAAAATCACCGATTTTTTGATGATTTTAGACCTGGGCATGTCTCTTTAATACAGCTGAGTTCTGTGGGCGATAGTTTATTCACACAAATAATAAACCAAAACGTATTTCTGGTGTTAAGGGACATCAGTAGCAGCAGCTGGATGTAAATACAAACAACATAGGGGCCTACTTTAATATTGTATAATTTCATCAATATAAACTTGATGTCCATCTTTATGGCTGAACTGTCCATTTTATCCATATTATGTTGTGTCCACATTAAGTATAACATTGATCTAGAATATATGATACACAAAACTTCAATTAATTTGAGTAAACATGGTCAAGGAACGTAATCCTACATGTTTTGAGATGTAATGATAAAACTTGAAGTTCCACTTCAAGTGAACTTCAAGTTGAACTTCAAGTGGATGAAAATTATTTGGCAAAATAAAGGTCAACTATTTTTAAATCTTGCTGATTGATGTCACGTTTTATAATTTACATGTTTGAAAGCTGATATGTAATGTGCCAATAAAATATGTAAGAAACGAATATAGCCTAATCGGACCGGAGGCATGAAATAATATTTTTCTCATCGGTTGATTTCTACCAGTTCCAGGTGTCTTGCCTTATATTTTTGCACACGGCACTCTGAGCTACATCTAACAGGTATTGGAGAAAATTATTATCTCAGAGGAGACGATATAATATTCAGTTACTTCTGGTCTGTTAGAATAAATAACACAACGTCACCGAAGGCACGACACGGTTCCTTACCTGCAAAGGCGGCTTATATTGGGCAATGCACGTCCGCGGGGTCTATATTGTGCTGACCCAGCAAACACAAAACATTTGTATAACATTTATACAACGTCAGACCAACATTGTATAAATGTTTTACAATTGTTTTTGTGTTTGCTGGGAACTCGCCTTTTTCTGCTGTGACCCGTAAAATCATCTTTGATGATGTTTTGGCACAGGCCCGTAGCCGGGGGGGGGGGTGGGGGTAGGAGGAGTCGTACGACCCCCCCCCCCCCCCCCCTGACGGCTGGAAGTCCACATTTTGGCCACCCCATCGACAGAATTAAAACTTCAGGAATGTTGTTATAGGCCCTATACCGTTTCTGGCACTAAAAATTACTTTCAATTTATGATAACATTTCTATTGGTTTGCTAGGGTAATATTATACATTTATTTACATTCAGGCCTACCATTGTGACACTGACTGATCGGAAAATTTACCAAACCATTTGATGACGTATAATTATGAGGTGAGGTAATAAGTTTGAGTTATCCATTATTACATAGACCTACATCGTCCATAGGCCATACATTTATCCTGTTATTATGAATGAATGAATGAATGAATGAAATCTTATATAGCGCATGTATCCAGCCGGCGGCTGTTCAGAGCTCTGAACATCGAGAGTAACTTAGTAAGGCCTGTTATCATTTAAATTCCAACTCAGTCTCCTGGGAGATATACAGCTGAGCTGCCATTGAGGCGCATCAAGCTATTTTCATTCCAAGCAAATTCGCCTTATGTGCCAAGTACTCGAACATTGTGGATTTTCTGGGGTCTCGCTGGATGGAAACTGCGCCTACGTCCATTGAGGTTTTTTTGCGTCCAACTCTAGGTCAGTCAGACGAGCCATCTGATTTACGTGGTTCTCTGAGCCCCACGAGTGTATACAGCACCTGGCAGTCACCAGGCGGTCACCCATCCAATTATGAACCGGGCGCGACGTTGCTTAACTTCAGTGATAGAGCCAATCATGATGAGCGAACGCCGTATTCCGTATTATGGCACAAACCTATCCATTCTTGTTATATGGACTCTTTGTTTCTAGAAATATTATGGTAAGTTTGTGGTTAAATTTAAAATGTGTCATCTCAGATCAGGGCTGTGGGCCTAGACTGCGGATGGGGATGATGGGCAACTACCCCCCCCCCCCCCCCCGATGGAATTCACCTCAGTTACCATAAAGATCAATCTCTATCGCAGTAAACGTTAGTCTATTTTTTCAGCAGAATGATTTATTGTCTACTTAAGGTGCAAAAGCCATTCATCCCAACTAACTGATTTAGGCATAGACCTATATGATAGGATTCGGATCTACAAATGTATCGAATCACGTTCGTTCTCCTTGGCGCAATGGATGGCTTCCCTTAAGTTCTTCTTAGGTCTAAAATGAGTGACAGAATAACGCATAATGAATTTAGGCTTCATCTGCCACCTGATTTCATATGTCTACCATACCCCTTTCTAAATGTAGTCCTACAATAAAAATATTCTCAAGGAAAAAGGTTGTCATCACGATATCTCCGCGCACCTACAGTTTGTAGGCCCCTATTATTTCCATATTAATACCAGTGATCCATATGAACTCAATTTCACCTATTTGTCAAGGTCACAGATAGGCCCTACTGATAAATTTTGGTTCATACAATTTGTATCGCTTTAGTATCCACTCAATTGATAGAACTGATAAAACCTGTATGTCAAATTAGAAGATAGTGATCTTGAGCTTTTTTGTTATCAAAATTTTATGTTGTCATCACGATATCTTAGAAAACTCCAGGTCAGGGGGAGAAGAGGTAGAGTAGGCCTAAGCCTACATAGGCCTTATGTGATGGCGGAGGCATACAATTGACGCATGCGTCAAATTCCCCTTCTAGTTTGACTTAATATTATTACATCTGAAGCATTATCGTAACGTTAAAGGCTAGATGTGTGGCAAAAAATTACATGCTAATATTTAGGCAACATGAATAACCTGAATAAATTGTCAAAAAAAAAAAAAAAAAAAACATAGGCCCTATATATTTGGCCGAGAAATATGCTCTAGAAGGCAACATTTTAGGCCTTAGATGTCATTTTATTCGGGGGGGGGGAAGCATGCCCCAAGACCCCTCTAGAGCATATAGGAGGCTGGATGTGCCAGCTGTCGTTTCTTTGTATAAGTTATTGTGAGCAAAATTGTGCATCCCCGCCGTCTGTCAATTCCTGGATCCACAACTGTCTTTGGACAGGCATATTCCAAAACAGCATAATCTATAATATTTAAGTAGAATGAATGCTTCTGTCCTGGCACATATAATATAGCTCTGTAAATACATGAAATAACACTCAATTAAGTCCGTCAGCTAGAGAACGCCATGATACTTTTTGAGAGCTCACATGCGCAAAAAGGAATTAAAAACTATTTGTGCTTAGGCAGGAATGCGCAATATGTTTTTTTTATTAACCCTTGTGCTGCTGAATTGTTGACGCTGGAATTGCTAACGCAAATTGCTAACGCAATTTCCTGCTTCAAATGAAAATAATATTATTTCTGAAAAATAGACATCTCCCAAAATGAATTATTAGATTAACTGAGCATCCACCACAAGATATGTTACAAATTTTAGTGTTATTTTCTTGAGCCTGAAATTTGCTTGAAAACGTATATATAGTCGCCGTCAAATTTAAAATGATCAACCAGGATCGCATGATTTTCGGCGATTTCTCCACCAATTCTTAACCGATTTCCCTCAAATTTTGCAAAGGCCATTTTCTATCCAAATCCTAACAGCCCTGAGAAATTTCGTAAAATTATATAGCGTATTTCAAAAGTTAGACCATTTGACATGTAGTAAATTGAAATTACGACGTCCCTCTATAACCCCATCAAACTAATTCTAGAATTTTATTACATGGCAAATAGACTAATTTTTGAAATAATAAATATAATTTTGCGAATTTTTCACCGCTGTTAGGATTTTAATAGAAAATAGCCTTTGCAAAATTTCAAGAAAATCGGTTCAAAATTGACGGAGAAATCGCCGAAAATCATGCGATCCTGGTTAAAGGGACTGGCCCACGCTAAAATCATCAAAAAATCAGTGATTTTATTTTGGATTCTTAATATGACCATATGATGTAAACATGTCCATAGACTAGAACTGCAAAGTTTTTTAATTTTTGAGCTGCGCATTCACCAGTTAGACTAGATATAGAGACGAAATTCCTGAGTTTTATTTATTGACAACCATGTCAAAAAATAGAAATACGGGAATTTCGTCTCTATATCTAGTCTAACTGGTGAATGCGCGGCACAAAAATTAAAAAACTTTGCAGTTCTAGTCTATGTACATGTTTACATCATATGGTCATATTAAGAAGCCAGAATAAAATCACCGATTTTTTGATGATTTTAGCGTGGGCCAGTCCCTTTAATTTGACGGCGAGTATAGACTATATGTAGGCTACGGTCTTAGCAGCACAATGCTTACCGACAAAAAAAAAAGTGGAAAAAGGTCCACTTTTTGCGCAAAACGACCCCCCCCCCCCCACAACAAATCCTGGCTACGGGCCTGTGGCAGAATGTCAGTCTCATGCTGAAAACGACCATTGCCCAGAGTTAGTACCACAAGGACGTATGACAGCGGCTCGACACAGGCCCAATGTTTCAGATGTAGGTGTAACGTTTTGCCAACGTTTGTCCAGCAATCATCTCGTGTTGGCTGGGGTGGAACGTCACGTGGAAGCTAAACACATTTCAAATACATCGTGACTAACCGTTTGAAGCCAAAGGCAGTTAAGAAACAATCAACTGAAATGACATAACTTTGGGCTTATGGTATTTATATGTCTACATCATCTGATTCTTGATTTTTGAATGGCCAAAGGCATAAGTGATATGTAACTTGATCGCCTTAAGTTTACAACATCTGTTTTAAAAAATCATGCATTGTTATTCACCGCTACAATATGGTCTATTTGGACCGAATCTTTGACACTCGAAAATGTAGGCTACGTTAACAATCTAAAGGTTTAACTATAATATTATTACTATTTTTAAAATCCTGGATATAGTTTAATAGAGATCAGCCGTGGTACGCAAACGGTCGTTGTTAGTTATTATAGAAGGCCCTTAAAAACTATGACAAGTGCGTGGTCCCTTCCTTCCAAGAAAAGATAGGTTAAATGCAAGACCCGGGCTTATAGTGTCCTTCCAAGAAACCATCCCTTTGTCGTCAACGACACCCAAATATAGCATAAAGGACTTGTAGTATAATTTATTTAGTATTATCACTAAACATTTTTTATCTCTACTATCTGTAAGTATGTAAGACTTGGAAATGAATACGAACGAACGAAAGAACGAACGAACGAACGAACGAACGAACGAACGAACGAACGAACGAACGAACGAACGAACGAACGAGCGAACGAAAGAACGAACGAATGAATAAATGAATGAATGAATGAATGAATGAATGAATAACTAAATAACTAAATAAATAACTAAATAACTAAATAAATAAATAAATAAATAAATAACAAAATAACAAAATAAAAAAATCAATCAATCAATCAATCAATCAATTAATCAATCAATCAATCAATCAATCAATCAATCAATCAATCAATCAATCAATCAATCAATCAATCAATCAATCAATCAATCAATCAATCAATCAATCAATCAATCAATCAATCAATCAATCAATCAATCAATCAATCAATCAATCAATCAATCAATAAATAAATAAATAAGTGACAACACTCTCAGACAACAGACGAGTATTTCATCACCTAAGCCTATCAGTCTGAGACCTGTCACGCTACCTTTCGGTAACGGAAGCTCCCAGCAATGACAGCTAGGGAAGAAACTCGGTAACTCCATCGCACCACCCGCATACCACCAGAGATCACTACCGCAAACACAAGGCTTGGAAACAGTGTTGTTTTAATTTTGGACCATCGTCTTCGACACTGGACCAACATTAACACAGCAACGGTTCAACCGTTTGTGCACGCTTGGTAGGTAGAGATCATTTTGAGCGTCTGAATTTTTTCGCAGTGTATGTATACATGAGGACACGTACCCAGGTACTTATGCCATAGTAATATGATAGGAAGGCAGCGAACCGTATAGAGAGATCATTGTCAACGGCGAGGTGGGCAAAACGTAAATATAGGGTGATTCACACGTACACTCTAACAGTTACTATAGGTTAGGGGCAGATAGGTTCAGTAGAAGCAGCTCAAAAACTGTATCATGTGAATAACATTTAAGTCACAGTGACATACACCATGGAGAGAGAGGTGGTTTGCATGCTTCTGATTATCAACTGGTGGACAGGAATTGTCATGACAACCAAGCAATCAGACACAACACGAGGTGAGCCTTTAACCCTTATGCTGCCGGGACCGAATATATCCGTTTTCAAGAAAATTTCAGACCAAATAAATTCAACCCAAATTTCTAAAATGTTTTGTGGTAGATGCTCAGTTATTCTAATAATTACATTTTGAAGACGTATAATTTTGCATAAATATAATTATTTTTCGTCATTTGGAGCTGGAAATTGCGTTAGCAATTCCAGCTTCAAATGAATGAAAAACAGTCCGAAACAATTCGGCAGCGTAAGGGTTGAGAAATTGTGAAATAATTTAAACTTTTCATGAACACAATGACGGGCAGTTCTGTCGTGCAAAGCCAAAAGGCAGTGTCTGTTTATTTTACAAGTGAGCAGATACTGCCTTTTGACTATTTCACGTCACGTGGTGTTAAATTACCTATATCATCAGGCGTCATGTAGGGCCAGTTTTTTTATTCTATTATCCTTGCCTTCTATTTTATTTCTATACTCACTCACTTATCCTTTTAAGCCCTCACGATGCATTAAAGCATCATTTTAAATCCCTTAAAACAGACTTAATTTTCCAAAAACTAGGGGTTTTAGAATGAAAATTTCCATGAAATTGGCTTGCCAATACAAGGTGATTTTCTTTAATTGTTCACCCACTTCAAATCATCTTCATTCACTACAAGTCGAGAATTGCGACAGCAATTCGCGGCTTGTAGTGAATAAAGATGACAATGGTGAACTCAGGCTTGAAAGGGTTAACATATAGCTGTTGATGTTAAACACCATCATGTGACATGACAGCCGTTGGTATTACGATGCCTCAAACTTTGGGAAAACAATGGGCCAACAACTAGTAGCGGCTGAGTAAGCTTCCCAGTTTACTCTGGATCTAGGTTTACAGAGTTGTGTCTTTAATTCTCATTTGGATGTTGCGGTGAAATATGAAACATCATAGTTTTATTTTGAGGCATGCTGTCTTTTGTGCCATTGCGTATCATTAGGCAGGTATAATAACATTATAAATAATTTTGGAAGACCATTAATCCAGCAGGTATACAAATCACTAACGTTTTTGGACATGTCTAATGTCAGATGGTTGATTTGTAGTGTATGGTCTAATGTTAATTTATATAATAAACTAATAATAATCAGGTTATGTTGTTGTAGGCCTACATCAGCACGTGTATATTTTGGAAAAAAATATACTTAGTAAATTCAGTCATGCATCTACTCTTATAATATTAAACTCGTGCTTAATAAACATTATCACATCTTGTGGATTACGTAGGCTATGTAGGCCTACACATTATAAACTATTTTAATATGTTATTATGGTCAATGGGTGTTTATAAAAAGTATTTACGTTTTATAGCTTACATGCATTGTATATCTTCATTATAATCTAAACGAAAACTACACGGTTTTACATTAGAGTTAAGGTTGTAATACCATTGGTATAGCCATCAATAGTAATACCAAAAAATAGTGCCAGATTACTTAAGAATTATAGCATTATCGAATAATAACAATAGAACAATGAACTTTATCATTCTAGAAAGCATGGTAGTTGTCGCAGATCAAAAGATATTCACATTAGAAGAAATTAGAATGCCACGACAAGACGCTGGTGAGTTCTGTAGGACACGTTATGGCGGCCATCTTGCTCACGTGACATCAGAGACAGAGATGCAGGTATTACAGACGGCAATGAAGGAGAGGCATGTGACTGATGTGTGGATCGGGGCCAGCATCAACTTAAACAATGACAAATCTCGGAAATCACGTAAGATAATTACCCGGGGTGGAAATCGAAAATATGCTGCTACATGTGGAATATTAACATGATTAATTTGGAGTCAAATATTAGAATATCGGATATTCAAGTATTAAAGCGACACAATCAGGCTAAAATCATAAGAAAATCAGTATTTTTATTTTGGCTCCTTGATATGTCCATGATAATTTATGTCATTATGTCCATAGACTAAAATTGCGTAAGTTTTTTTTAAATTTTGTGTTGCGCATTTGCCAGTTAAGCGATAAATAAGGAGGAAATTTAATTTCGGACATGCATGTCCAAAATAATAAATACGAGATTAACCGATAGGCTAAATGGGGCTTTCGGCACACATGATAAGTTGCCACAGCAGCCCAAAATTTAAAAGACTACCGCAATTCTAGTCTATGGACATGCTCACATTTTATGGCCATATTAAAATGCCAAAATAAAAATACAATTCTTTTTATGATTTTAGCCTGATTGTGTCGCTTTAAGTTGCCGGCATGGTCGACTACCGCAATATTTTGTCACTGTTTCTTCCCTACCCAATAAATGAGAGTTGTTGACCCATTGTATTTTTGCTGTTGGGCCACCGTCGCAGACGGTTGCCCAACATCAAAAATACAATGGATCAACTCCTGGGGTTTGCTGGACAAATTGAGGTGCGTACGAAACAGTCCGCGTTCGCCACTTGTTGCTTTTACTGGTTACTTTTTACCGATGACTCATGTTATCTATTGGCTGTAGCACGTGACATAGTGTGAATGACAATGTCAATACCGTGACAACAGCTAGCCAAAAAATCCAGACGTTGGGTCTACGTTGGTTTAACGTTGGCTTTATATCGCAGCCGGTGGTTCAACATTAAGCCATCGCAGATTAATTTTCTCTCAGTTTTTTCTTATCTGATATGTGATAAAAACTGATCCCTTGAACATGTTCAAACTTCTACCATAAAAAATTGTTTTATTCAATTTGAGCGATGCGTCTCTATCATGTGACAAAAATGAAATGAAATGAATCGGGCTTTAGGCCACCTTTGTGCATATATAGGCTAAACTGGGCCAGGAGAACCTCCTGAGGATGGTGAGATGATTGAGATGACACTGTCCTCCAGACACAGGATTCGAAATTCGAGCCCTGGCGGTCTGAGGCCGAGCACGCTACCTCTCGGTCACGGAGGCTCCCCACAATACTAACTCTCACACGTGGATGGGGAAGAAACAATTTTGTTTCTTTCAAACCGCCGAGACCGGGAACCGAACCCCGGACTCTGGCGTGAAAGGCAGCGGTGCTAACCACTACCCTAGGGCCCCCGCCCCTATCATGTGACATTAATAATTCAACTTAAAAAATCAGATTATTCTATCAACATTCGATTCTGAGAAAAACTATAGCCTTTTATTACTAATAATTACTGCATGATATTTTAAACATTCCAGCAAGAGACATGCCTGTCTGCTTAACATGTTTAATACGCTCTATTGCTAAATTAATAATTTGACCTACAGCAGATTAATCCACTTGTTATTGGGAAGTCATTAAAGGCAATAATATTACATGTTTCTTCCACTCAATATACATGATATAGAAATTGTTTCTTGCAATTATTTCGAAATTTTGGAATATAAAAATGATATTAAAATAACGTTGTTCTTGCAGCAAAAGTGTCTGTATCCTGTCATTTGTACAGCAAAGACAGTGCGCTACATAGCTACAACTGCTTTGAAAGTATGGCATTTGTGTGCATCAGAAAGAAGGGTAAGGAAATATAGTTTATTTGACAAATGTATTTTGACAAATGGAAGTGTACGGATAAGGTGCATGGTTAGCCTACTGTTATAATAGTAAACTGTTACATCAGAGAGAACCTGAAATTATGTGAGCAAATCGTCGCCTCGGAGCTAAAGGATCCTATCTGACACTCGTCAGAGTGGCAGATAGGATCCTTTAGCTCCGAGGCGACGAAATGTATGGCGTGATAAACACAATCGTTTTAAACTTGTGTAGGCATATTGTGTATTTATAACACGCCATAAAATTTTGTACAGGCTCGTATCCCATTCTGGCATTCAGGTTTCAAAGGGTTCGAATTTCGAATCTTCTGTCCGGTTTGCAGTGTCATCTCATTCATCACACCATCCTCAGAAGGTGCTCCTGGCCCTGTTTAGTCATAATTATGTGCACAAAGATGACCTAAAACCCCATTCATTCATTCATTCATTCCGTTTTAAACTTGGAAAAAACCGTTATATTTTATGGTAACGATCTTTATTTCATAGGAATATATATTAAGTAATAAAGCCTACTTGATACGGAATTAAACATATTAAAAGCAGAATGACTATTTTGCAATTGGATTTAGCTGTTTTGAGGGTGATCGGATTGGAATTAATTATGGCAACAACAATATTACAATTTGCTCAGTTTACCAGGATAGATAATGTAATTTTTTATTTATTTATTTGCATGCAAAAGAAAACAGTTTCAATATGTACAATAAAATACACATATAATATAAAATTGATAAAAATTGCATAAAAGTATAACAAGTATTTGTGTGTATATTTTTGCATGCTAGGAAGTGGGATAGGCAGTATATCTGTATATATGCCCAGTACTTCCACCCCTGTTAGTTTTGACATTACGAACATTGTCTACATAATGCACACTTACAAACATGAACCCATGTGCAGGTATCGCTTACATTAAAATTAGATTCTCAAATATCGTTAAAATATGTAGTTAAGCTTTTCTTAAAACCAAGTAATGTGCTTGCATTTTTAACACTCCCGGGAAGCTTGTTCCTACCCTGATGACATCGCAAGGCTCTGAAACAGTGACGGCCATGTTTTGGCAAAATGGTATTACTGTGATCACCAGAGCGCGCTAGCTGAATATAGTCTTATACCACTCTCGGTCTTATCGCTAGGCGGAGTCAGTGTCTGTTTTACACGGGCAGCCGTGGAAAAATGGAGGTCACTGCGACCAGGCTCAGCGCAATGTGAGTATCCTGGTTTAGCCGGGTAGCTTGTTCCAACTTTTATACAACTCTGTTAAAATAAAATTGTCTAGCTCATTTTTACATCGTGGTATTGGAAAATTTGATGATTCAGATTGTCTAGTACATCTCTGGTCATTTCTAAAATGTACACTGTCTGGAGGTAATGAGCAAGGATCTTGAATAAATTTGTATAACTGACACAGGTCTGAAATATCTCGTCTGTATGATAAAGGAAGCATAATTAGTCTATCGAGGCACTCTGGGTAGGTAAGTGGGGATTCATAACCGAACATAAATTTAGTATAAGATCTCTGAATTCGTTCCAATGTCTGTATCTGATATTTCGAAAGGGAGCTCCATACTGGTGTAGCATATTCCAGTTGAGGCATAACAATAGAGCTGTAAAGTTGTTGTAAGACATTTACAGGTGCTGAGTGACCTACACTCCGTTTAATTAAACCTGTTAACTTTCTAGCGTTTGCTGTGATGTATCTAATGTGTTTATCCAACGATAATTTTGTATCAAGAAATATACCAAGGTCTTTAACTTCATTTACAGTACTAAAGGTGACACATTCATAGTATACTCGAAATGTTGATTTTGATTTGACTGATTAATGGATAGCACAAAACACTTTTCTATTTTAAATAACATTCACCATACTACAGACCATCTGAAGAGGTGATTTATATCGTCTTGAAGTTTTTGACAATTTTGAACTTTGGTCATTCTACGGTAACACTTGCTGTCGTTTGCAAACAATGCTATCGTAGACTCAGAACAATTTATTTGTCACACAACAACAAAAAACCCATACACATGTAACCAAAAGATAAAAATACATTATAATATATGTTGTGCGGATCAGGAGACCTGCATTAAGATCGATGTTGATCGCTAGTATGCAGGCCACCAGTTAGAAAAAAAACAAAAAAACAATAATAAGGATCATCGCACAATACACAAGAGGACGCATCCTATAGAGAGCTGATGCACAGAATATAACTTCAAAATAGTAGAGCTGCTCTGCCCTGTAAAGCCAAAAGGCAGTAACCACTTACTTTGGAAGTAAGCAGGTACCGCCCATTGGCCCCACACCGCAGTGCAGATAAATATTAATATAGTTAATGTTAAACAAAAAAGAGAAATAGAGTATAACAAAAACATGAGTCATGTCTACTGTTCGCGTTTTGACAAATCATCTGTAAAAGTACATTAAAGAATAGCAATCAAATATAATAAAAATGTATCGATTGCAAACATAACAATTTGAAACAAAACACTGCGATTGATAACAATTTATGAAATAAATACGTGTATAAATATAACTCCTGAGTAACTATGTGTTAACAATTTATCTTTGATAAGGGGCGGTAATGAATTAATACATTCTGGGATACTGTACAAGATACATTTAGTAGCAAATTCATGTTTACGGTTATTATATTCAGGTCATTGATATGTCTCATGTTGTATCTTTGACATTTTCTGGCAAAATTTAATCATAGGAAATATTCTGGAAAATTTAGCCTAAAGTATTTATAGTAAAATTTAATCTGAGACAATTTAAACATATCCGTTACTTTTAGAAGATTTAAACTTTTAATTATAGGTTCAGAATGAGCTAAATATCTGCTTAATGTAATAGATCTAATTGCTCTTTTTTGTAACAGCGTAATTTTGTCATGCTGGTGACCCCATATTAAAATACCATAATTAATATGCGGAAGGATTAATGTTTGATATAGTTGAATTAATATCATCTTAGGTACATATAATTTTATTCTGTGGATAATGCCAATTACTTTTGTTATTTTACAAGCAACCTTTTCTATGTGATCATTCCAGGTGAGATTTTGGTTTATTTTAAATCCTAAAAAAGTCACAATTTTTGGACAGTTTATTTTTGTATCTTCTATTTCTATTGTTGGAATAAATATTTTCTTTTTTGGCTGGTGAAAAAACTACAAAATTTGACTTCGCAACATTTAAACATAGTTTGTTTAATTTTAGCCATAATGTAATTTTTCCTAACTCTTTATTTATTATTTTTTCAAATTCTGTATCATGGCTATCAATTGTAGTAATTAAAGTAGTATCATCGGCAAGCAAAATGAATTCAAAGAATTTACTAGCGTTAATAATGTCATTAATATAGATTATAAAAAAACAATGGCCCTAAAATTGACTCTTGTGGAACGCCAGTGGTAACGTTTAGTATATCAGAATGTCTATATAGTAGAATGCCTCAATTTGAGGGGCATGTCATTTATGTACAAAATAAACAGTAGTGAGCTCAGAATTGAGCCCTGAGGTACACCACTAGTCACTTCTAGCCATGAGGAACTTTTACCTGCCAGGAGTACACGTTGCTGTGTGTTTGTGAGATATGACTTTATCCACTTTGAGAGATTTTCATATATGCCGAAACTTTGTAATTTTTCAATCAGTAGGTAATGAGGGACTTTATCAAATGCCTTTTCAAATCTAAATCTACCATATAAACTTGTTCTCCTTTAATGACAGATTTTTTAATATCGTGTAGCACCAATGTAGCAATTGCGTGACTGTTGAGCGCCCTTTCTTAAATCCATGCTGTAGATTATATATTCGGTCATGTAATACTGGATATATTATGTTGAAGATACACCCTTCGGCTACTTTACTTGCCACGGACAATAACAGCACTGGTCTATAGTTAGTTATGTCAGATTTGTCACCGGAATTATAAATGGGACATTGAGCCAGTTTTCATGAAATTGACCTAATTCTAATGATTTGTGTTTTAAAGCACATATTGAGACTTTGCGCACTGACTTAGAACGATGGGTGGAATTTCGTCTGGACCAGACGATTTGTTTTTATCCAACGATTTCATTGCTTACAATTATTATGTGCAAGCACATTTTACTAACTCTACCTTAATTTATTATAGAATCAGAAGAGCACAAAAAAAATAATGATTGTGGCAGCAGAAATTACATGGCCTGTGATGATTTCTGCTATCGTTACTCTGATTATGACTTCAACTGGTTCCGCGCACGCAGTGTGTGTCATGAAGACGACGCGAATCTTGTATTGCCTGATACAATAGACATGGACGAGCTGCTGAAATGTATTCACGTGAGTGAAGATATAGACTCAGAGTCGTCACATGAAGAAGACAAGCTGGTTTTCTGGACCGCGGAGAGCGATATTTCCTTCAGCTGGACAGACGGTAAGTCCCTTCAGGGGAGAACATGTTTGAAAATCATTGGTTAGCAATTTTCTCTACCAAGTTGTAGCTTGCTAGACATCCTTATCATTTGTGCATAAATATTTTACTAATCGAATATAAATTTGATTAGCAAATGGGCAGAATTGCATAGCATTTTGTTATGCGATACTGAACAATTTTTTCCCTGCTCTTGTAAACTATGTCAGCTGGCAACCATACTACATAGTTTTAAAACACTGTCTTGTCTGGCAATATCCTACACACCCTATTGGCCAGATCCGAGTCCTGACAGAACTATTTTATTGCATTGTTACAGGAGAGCCCGTAATTCGAATACCCTGGTTGTCAGAAGAAGGTCCATCAAGATATCTCCACCGGTGTGTAGCTTTGAAATTCAATGAGGAAGCGACGATATTAGGATGGTCTGATGTGGACTGTAAAGAAGGGCTGCATTTTGTGTGCCAAATAGGTGAGAAATAAATACCCTATTTCATTTAACAGTTCAATATAATTATATTTGTATGTTTATACGACATAATAAATTATATTATTATAACTATAACAATAGCAAATAACAATATTTAATGCGTTTTGTTGCTTTGATATTATTTTATTATAAATGATAATATAATTTAAAAAACCTTTTATTGATGTGAAATGACATTAAAGGGTGCTTATTCAACCAGTTTTGTTTAATTACGAAACAGAAAGTGACAATGCGAACATTGTATCCGTTGCTGGGAAAGCCTTCACGATTGAACAAGCCAGCAAGACATGGTCTGGGGCGCAGATACAATGTGAATATAATTATGGCGGACATCTTGCTCATGTCACATCCAAGAGTATTTATCCAAAACTGACTGATGCGCTTCAGACCTCCAAAACCAACAGAGCTTGGATTGGTGCCCGCATGTTCAGAGCAGATCAACTTGATGTTAACAGTCCTTCGGGTATATTGTGTATTACTTTTTTTAATGTGGCGATCAAAATAATATAATATTCTCACTGACCAAATGTTGATGTGATGTTGGTCCACCGTCTACGACGCTGGACCAACATCACATCACCATTTGGTCAATGTATCGTGTTTGTCGGGATAATTTATATTCAGATCACATTACTCCAAAGGCTGATATCAAAATGATGTTAGCCTGTTTTCAAACATTCCACACCATTGCTTAGTGATGCCAACATAATTTATGTTTTCAGACAAATAAATTGTGTGAATACTATCCCAGCAAACACAAGATACATTAACCTAATGTTTGCTCAATGTTGGGCAGCGTCGTAGATAATTCATCGGTCAATTCTTTATTGCAAACCATGTACAGGTTTGTTGATCACCTGGAACACTATAATTATACTGATATATAGGGCTTATATATTCTGGGCTTTTCACACATCCACACTCGTTCGTATATTTTATTTCATAATTATATTGCACATTCACACCAGTATTACCTTTGCAGTCACTAGCGACATCTAAAATGAGGTATATTTTAATGTCGGCCTACTTTATTATGATGTTATTAGGCAGTGCAGGTGACGTCCAATGTGAAGTGTATGATTTTCAAGATGGTTATCAGCACAGAAAAGACTGCACTGAAGATTACTCATTTTTCTGCTTGAAGAACGGTAAGTATTTAAGTGTTTCTTTATATTAGCTGCTTAGTCAGTGTTAGTACTCTAACTTCTCTTTATATCACCGCCATTCAAATGGTTAAAAAATACCGTATGAAATGACAAACCAATGGTGCTGGACGTTATTGTCCCAAAAACATTGTGATAGTAAAAAAACTGAATTTGTCTGGCGTTCCGTAACATTCGATTGTTTAACTAACGTTTTGCAGTTGTACTGAATATAAGCATATATACTAATTTCAGTTTCAGTTTCTGAAGAGTGTCCTCTACACTACAGAAGATGTGGTGATATATGTTACTTGCATGGGGATGAGGAGACTTGGTTTACGGCATATAAGACGTGCTATGATGACCGCGCTGCACTGATCACCTCTCTCAACACCCTCCGCGCTCTACAGGGCTGTGTATCAACTGAGGATATTTCACACGAGTCATCCATGCTCGATTCTGATTGGAGGGTTTGGGGTAGCGAGAGTGACGTCATCTGGAGGTGGACCAATGGTGAGCATGATCAACATATATAGTAATGTAACGATAATGTGTAACTGGTGGCAAAACTGGTGTCATTAATTTGATTAAGTGCCCAGATGAATGTTGTGACCACATGGAGTAGATACATTGGTTGTATTTAATGGGTTAACATGCTTGTGTTGTACACGTACACGTATGTGCAGTAGTAAATCAAAATGACATCTCCACATCCTTGATTTGTGTGAATTCACTAAAAAACCTATTGACCCTTTAACCGCCAAATTATTCAATCTGAATTTTCACTCACTTGAAGTTGTGTCTCGCTGACGCGATCCACAACTTCAAGTGAGTGAAACTTATTCAGATTTGACAAAATGGAGGTCAACTGTTTTCAAATATTGCTGATTGATGTCACATTTTATCTTTAACATGGTCAAAAAGAGGTACATAATGTGCTAATAAAAAATGAAAACCCGAATATATGCGGCACCGGCGGTTAAAGATGGATATTTTTACATAAATAAATATGTGACGTTGAAGAGCATCAATATATTAATATCTAACATTGGTGACAGATGGGGATGCGTTTATTATAAAATGTCCAGTGATGCCGTACCAAGGGATCCGTCATATCTATAGCAAAGATATATCAATGTAATAAAATTCTCTAATGAGCGGGCAATCTTGTGTTTTGTTTTATAATATTGCTAAACATGATGGTGACAGGTAATACGGCCGCTGCAACTTACTGGTTGAAAGACGACGGTCCCAGTACATATTTCCACGAATGTGTGGCGATAGAGCGGAAAGGGTCACATATTGGTTGGACCGATGTTGATTGCGATAACAATGAAAATTTCATTTGTGAAATAGGTGGGTACATTTTGAATTGCCGTTCTCATTTGCACGTCTTTTGCAAATAGCACTTTGTAAGTGTATCATTTTGACACTCTCGGTCTGGTCTGTAACAGCAAGAGTGAAATTTGAACGAGTATAATTGTAAGTTTGTGCAAATGTAATGTAAACCTGACAATAATACAACGGAAACGTTATAATTATCAGCACTTCATTCTCCCCATTACGGACCATACGTTTATCGACGAAATGGGGATATGGTGTGATGACGAACATAGCTAGAATAATATAGAGAGCCCCAAACAAATGTAAGATCTAATTGTTTATATATTGTGTTCTTATATTTTTTATGTTGAAACCATTTTGCGAAAACTGATTATAGCGTTCATTATTATTATGTACACTTATCAAAATCAAGATACTGAATATGATGATCTCTACAGGACAGTTCACGGTTACCAAGATGATCACATCAGGTGATGTAACAGAAACCTTCACCACCATCACTACTGACACCATCACTACTGAGACAACAGTTGAACCTATGTTAATAACAAAAGATGATGTCACCCAAAAAGTGAGTGCCAGCCTTCAGGATGACAACCGTACTCCACTAGGCCTGCTGAGTGAGTGCATCTATGATATAATTCATGATAATATCACATTAGCATTAGAGTTGGTAAACGTGTGCATCCCTCTGTGTCAGTCATTTAGAATAAGACATACTTATCAGTTTATGCTGACCGCCATAACATAATTCTATGTTGGTCATGTGATTACCACTCACACCTACGATTCCACAGTCAGTCGTCTTTCCCATATTTGTTTATGTAGGTCTTACTGGTGAACACTGCTAACAGAATGGCATCCGGTTCAAAGTCTATTTCGAAATAAATAAAAGCAACTAATCATTATGATAAGTATAACGCTGGGACATCGGTCTATAACATCTTTGCACGGTAGCCTACTTCAGTTCTGATCAATAAATGATGACATGATGAGTTACACAAATTATGAATTACTATTAAATTAATACGAGTTTGTTTAGGTTTCCCACAGATTTTGCTAGTATTATATCATGAGGTTACTTTATCACACGCTATCCTGTGTTTGTATATTGCATAAGCCAGTTAGTTAAATTATTTAGTAGGATTCACGAACTAAAATACACCATTGCGACTTCTAAATAGGTAAATTACTGTCTGTTTATATCAACCAACCAAATTACAAAATAGCAGATACAATTGCACCATTCGCATGATTATGTGATTGGAACAGATTAAAATAATACGGTAATTTATTTATATTATTATGTTACAGTACTGTATATCGTTGCACCCGTGGTGGGGATGCTTGTAGTACTGCTTATTTTGATTCACATCGTTCGTCTGCGACGAGCAAAACTCAATTCTCACACAGAAGAAAAGCCTTCAGAACGGCCTCCAGCAAGATCCCCGGTTTCATTAGAAGGTTCTCTGGGCAGAACTTACAATAACGGCTATGATGATCCACGTGGACACAGGTTGTTATCCATGTTATCTTATGTTAACGATGTTAATATTACAAAAGCTATATAAACCTAGTCATTTATATTTAGTGTTTTCTTTTTATTTTCTGACACATAACACACGTTCAGTGGTGTGAGCATACCATTCTGCATTGTATAGGTATGCATAGCTACACATTGGACATTACATCAATAACAATAATATTTACATCCCAAAGAACTGTGTCCTTTGGGCCACAGTATTGCCCACATGGTTTGACCTGCAACTAGACCAGTTCATGATGATAACTGTGCTGAACGAGTCGAGACGAATATTATTTAATTACTGAAGAACATTCACAATCATTGTCTCATCATACATTACTACAAAATATTCTAAGCAGAGACAATGTCGGTTCTAACATAATAAGCTTCGTTTTTTTTCAGAATACACCATGATGAACTTGGCGTTCAAAACCATATATATGCCACTATACGTGATGTATTGGATGATTATACAAATACAATACAGCATCTTAATAATAATTGTCAAGCTCCACGAGATGACATCCCCATACCAACATCACCACCAGCAATGGAAGCAGCAGTAGACACAGAGGGTTACTTAGTACCCACCGCATCTGTACGTCATAACTACATAGATATACTTGCTGATACCATTGGAGATATGTACATACATCCACCTCTTCCAAACCCTGACCCTGGTAACATCACAAACAGACCTACATCTGTAAAAGTACCAATGAGTGACCATCTACTCCATCTACATGACCTCATGGTGGTAATTGCCGATGAAAGAGCTGGCTCTCAGCAAAGATTGTCCACAGTTTCGAATAAATCAGTAATTAGCAACTCAGACAAAGAGGATTTTGCTGATCGAAACCCACGTTATGATTTTCTGCGTCTTGGAGATCCACACCATAAGAAAGAAAACAAAGGCTATTCGGCACTGAGACAAAGATTAGAGCATCGCTATGAAAAGATCGATATCTCTCCTGATGGGGAGATAAACATGCCTCAAAGTGTTCCGGATGAGGGAATGCCTGATGAAGCACTATCTTCTCCTGACTCTGGTGGCGGATGTGATCCAGACACCTCGTCATCCGGTCAGGATTCTCAATCCACAGCTTCTTCCTCTGCTGTTCTCATACGGGATTCTCAATTGCCTCAGACATAAAGCCAGTCAGCGAGAACCGGCATATTATGTTATAGCGAAAGTGAATTACAACATACCTTTAGAGAAGTGAAGAAAACAATCCCGCTTCCACTATATCACAAATTGAACTTTGAATAGCACAAACATACTTTCAACAGACCCCTGTGCTTTCTTTCTCAAACGTGAATTTTGTGTTCGAGCGGTTTTTTCAGCCTTCATAATGAGCGCTTGACTCTTATATGATTTTTTTTAAATTTGACTGGTCGGCGAATTCATTCAAAACACTGCAGGATGCATGGATCCGAAAATATAAGGTATGCAGGTCATACAGATACGCAGAATATATATTATTATGTATTACTTTTTCTCCAGGACAGAGCTGAACATATAAGGTGTGCGGGTCATACTAATACGCAGATTCTATATAACTGTGATTTACTTGTTTGTGGTGTGCCAACTGCTTATTAGTCCAGTCATTTTGTGGTCATTTTTCGGATAACCTCAAAGTAATTGCAACAGAAGGTTTTTCACTGCAAAGCGTCTCATTCCTATCCCTAGAATGACATATCAAAACTTTACTCCGATAGAGGAATGGGAAATATATTTTTTTCAGAAACAAAGAAAGGTGTATTTTTTCCTATTTCCTGGTGTCATTTTATATTTACCGCAAATCAACTAGTGGTCATAGAAGACACTATTTTGGTAAATAAGCTTATTTGTCACTTTTCATAGTAATCACACCATGCCAGATACATTTAAAAGATATAAATAAGAAAAAATGAGAAAATTGTTTTTAAATACTAGCTTATTTGAAAGGGATTTTCTCCGATATAAACACTTAAAATTAGGCCTACGCACAAACAAATTTTCAACATCGGACTTGTGTTTTTTTCCATATGTTTTGAATAAATAAAATAACTTGTGACAAAACTTATAGAATAATCATTTTTTATAGTTAATAAAAACTAAAAACACAATTTATTTTTCTTCGGACTCTGAGTCTTTATCTCTATTTAGAGGAGAAGCCGAATTCAAACAGGTGACGCCTTTACATGCTCTACATGCATGCCTATGAACATTGTAGTCCATGTTTCTTACATGTGCACCAACCAGTACTACAACCGGCTTTATAATTGCACCTAATTATCTCCATAAATTGTATGGGTGCAGGTGGCAGATAAGTCTGGATGGGTGGCATTTTCCCTTCCTTAGGCAACTATGTTTAATTGCTCTGTTTAGATCAGGGAAAACCCAAAATCTAATGAGACAAGGCAAAAAAAAAACATTTGATAAAAAAACATTGACCCTATTTTTGGAAAAGTTAATGAGGGCGACCAAATAAAAAACACATTAGACTAATTTCTAGAAAAGTTAAGGAGGGCGACCAAATGAAACGTTTGACCGATTTAAAAAAAAGGTAATGAGGGCGACGAAAAAAACAAACAAAAAAACGTAGCTGGAAAAATGTTTTTTTTTGATCCCCTGAAATAAACGTGTTTTTTTAAGTATTAACTGTTTCTTTCGGAAATCGGCAACAATCCAATGCGCGCGCTGGGCAGAAAAAACGTAAACGTATACTTTTTTGGTAATGCGCTGCCTAAATCTAATGCGCGCACTCATCTAAAACAGAGAAAAAACATAGTGGCCTTAATCTTTCAGCCCCATTCTTCCGGCACAAGTCTGCTTGCACAGCATTTCCAGTCTTGAGGCTGACCATGTAGGCCTACAGTCTGACAGCTTACTTTTTCACAAAATCGCATATAGCGTAGTGCATCAAGAGAGTCATTTGGATTCCCACTATGGAGAGAAACAAAGAGTAAAAAATAACCCTGGCCAATAATGTTGTTCCTGTTGTCAAAGTCCCTAGCTTCTCAAGCACTGTTCCTCCTTGTGCTACCAACCTCCCTCGCCCCTCCAGCACTGATTCTCATGTTTTAAACAACCTCCCTGGTACATACAACACTTTTGCTCCTGTTGGTAACAGCCTCTCTGGCCCCTCCAGCGCTATTGCTCCTGTTGTTAACAGCCTCTCTGGCCCCTCCAGCGCTATTGTTCCTGTTGTTAACAGCCTCAGTGGCCCCTCCAGGACTGTTTCTCTTGTCATCCAATACTGTTTCTCTTGTTGTTAGCAGCGTCCCTGTCCCATCCAATACCGTTGCTCCTGTTTTTTAACAGCCTCTCTGGCCCCTTCCCCAGCCATGTTGCTTCTTTTGGTAACAGCTTCAATAGCCCCTGATATACTGTTGTTCCTGTTGTCCCGCCCTTCCAGCACCGACGCTCATGCTGCAAACAACCTCCCTGGCCCCTCCAGCAATATTGATCCTGTTGTTAACAGCCTCTCTGCCCCCTCCAGCACTGTTGTTCCTGTTGTTGACAGCCTCACTGGCCCTTCCAGGACTGTTTCTCTCGTCCCCTGCTATTGTGTATCCTGTTGTTAACAGCCTCCTTGGCTCATCCAATACTGTTGCTCCTGTTGTTAACAGCCTCTCTGCCCCCCCCCCCCCCCAGCCCTGTTTCTCGTGTTGTTAACAGCTTCTCTGGCTCCAATAATGTTGCTCCTGTTGTTAACAGCCTCTCTGCCCCCCCCCCCCCAGCCCTGTTACTCCCTTTGTTAGCAGCCTCCCTGGTTTCTCCGATACTGTTTCTGCTGTTATTAACAGCCTCTCCACCCCCCCCCATCCAGCCATGTTGCTTGTGTTGTTAGCAGCCTCTATGGCTCCCCCAGAACATTTTATCCTCTCGTTAGCAGTCTCCCTGCCCCCTCTAGCGCCGTTGCTCCTGTTGGCAGAAGCCTTCATGGCCCCCTCTAATGCTGTTGCTCCTGTTGTTAGCAGCTCTCCGGCCCCTCCAATGCTGTTGATTCTGTTGTTTACAGCATATCTGGCCCCTCCAGCCCTGTTTCTGCTGTTGGTAACAGTCTCCCTGACCCCAGCACTGTTGCTCCTGTTTTTAACAGCCACCCTTGTCCCAACCGCACTGTTTCGCCTGTAGTTAACAACCTTCCTGGCCCCTCCAATACTGTTGCTCCTCTTGTTAACAGCTCTCTGGCCCCTCCAATGTTGTTGCCCCTGTTTTAACAGTCTCTGAGTCCCCTCTTGCACTGCTACTTAATGTTGTTAACAACCTATCTGGTCTCTCCAACACTGCTGTCAGGCATACCAAGCATGGGGTTTGTCTGAACGGTTAAAAATAATACATCAAAATATTTTTGATGTCTCTACTTTGTTTTCAATTTGAGTATAATATGCATGCTAAAAAAAGCATATGTGGTAGAATATTTCTGGGCAATAATATTATTTTCATAATTTGATCATGTAATAAGTTACATCATTTATTTTTATTTGTCCGAACTAAACCCGATCCAGGGTTGCAAATTCATCTGTAAGTTTCACTAGCCCTGAACGAAATTCAAAGTAGCCTTTACCATCATTTAGCATACAATACTAAGCAAACTCCACTAGCCCTTACATTATTGACGGCAATCTCCCCCATGGTTTAATGACGGTCCCATTGCCTTAGCTTCCGAATTTGATATGTATCGTCTCCTTGCATACTAGAGTGTGCATCTGCCATATCCAAAGAGATGATATGTAAAATTATCAAAAAATATCTGAATACTTAACTAGGCCTTGCAATCAATATTTCATTAAAAAACTGGCTAAGAATTGACTGAAAAATCGGCTAATGATCATTCACCACGGTTATGTGAAACTGATTATTAGCCTACAGTAAAATTAAGTATTTCGACACATAAACCTGTGAAAATATATGAAAAACATTCAGAAAAAAATGTAATCATGGTTTAATAAAAAACAAATTGTACCCCCTTTCAAACAACCACTCTTATAATCTCCTACATTTTATCGAAAAAAATGTGCCCAGGTGGATTCATGTTGCCAGGTATCTCGATTATCCAAATCGATAATGAAACCAATTTGGGCATTAAAATCCGACAGGTAACCTGATTATTTGGGGGACTATAGTATCTGGACATTTATTCTGATCGCTTTTGGGCGCCCATCTTGGATTTTACGTGACCTATATTTCGGACAACCTTGATTGTTTTTCTTAAGTAGTTAATAGAAATACCTAATTGAAATCCACCACGTCATTTGATTTCGGAATTATCATTGTTTTTTCTCGGTTGCTATGGCCATTAAAATGGGTTTTGGTGGCCATTTTGGAAAATGGCCGTTACGCCTTTTTTGTCCAGATTATGAAAATTATACCTAGTAAAATATAAGACCTATAGGTATGTATTACTTAAATCAACAGACAAACAATTCTTAAGACTCATTGTATACAGGGTTATATGGCAGGGCCATGACTAACAGTAGCACTTATCATTGATACTAGCAGCTTAGCCGTGCCAAGGCAAAAGGCAGTATCTGCTAATTTTTCAAAAATGACTTTTTTAGCTAATATTACTAACAGTGTCATTATACGTCTTGTGTATGATTATCTAAGTTTATTTTTTCGTTATTGGTGGAAAAAACACTTTATACATTTTGATATTTTCAAAATAACATTGCTCAACAGAGCGAAAAAGGCAGTATGCTACTTACTGCCATTTGGGTCTGTAAAGGCACCACTGCCATTACAGATACTGCCTTTTGCCTCTGTAATGATGCGGCTTTATCAAACCGAGGCAAGTAGATACTGCTTTCGCAGGCCTGCACAACATATTTTTATAAAAGTTATTTAAAAGTGCAATTTAAAAAAACAACATTTGTCGTCGCGGGGCAGGATTATGTCCGAATTGTCCAGAAAGCGACATGGTCCAGTAAGGGTGCCAGTCATTTCGACACAGTGCAATTTCAACACAGTGCAATTCCGACACAGAAGAGACACTTCGACACGGAAACACTCCAAGAAATAAGTCATTTCGTCACAGCCTTGGACGCTTCGACACACTTTTTGAGAAATGCATATTTTGTGTTTATTTATTGGGTTTCATTCCATGGACTTTGACTTTGTCAAAAATTCCATGAATTTATCTAATTTGCATAAATTAGCATAAATAATATAATTATCGCTAAAAATGCGCATTATATACCAGGTCGAAAATATATAAAATGCTCTAACTTTTCGGCAAAAAAACTCACACATGTGGTTTTGGTGCCTATACCCAGGTTTTACACCCCATGGAAATCGTTTCACTATATTTTAAAGTCTACAGATCAACAAAATTTGCATAAATTAACATAAATTAACATAATTAAGCCCAAAAAACTATAAAATGCTCAACATTTTCAGCAAAATCACCCACAGATGTGACATTAAAATTATGCTTTTTCTTGGCCTACAAGGCTGGTACTTATCTACAGCTATTGTGAATTCACTAAACTAATATTATATAAGCATAGAGCATTTTCTATATTGTTAAATTTAATTATTATGATCTTGTCATATTAAATTGAAGAGGTATACACGTAGGCGTACTTTTAAGTTTTTATATCGGAGAAAATCTCTTTCGAATGAGTTGGTATTACATGCATCTAATTTTAAGTAAAATTTGGAACATTTTCTCATTTTTTCTTATTTATATATCTTAAATGTATCTGGTATGGTGTGATTATCATGAAGAGGCAAAAAATGGGCTTAGATACAAAAATTGTGTCTTCAATGACCATTAGTTGATTTGCGGTAAATGTTAAATGACACCAGAAAATTCGACAAACGACACCTTTCTTTGTACCTCAAAAAACTATATTTCCCATTCCTTCATCCGAGTAAAGTTTTGATATGTCATTCTAGGGATACTAATGAGACGTTTTGCAGTGAAAAACCTTCTGTTGCAATTATTTTGAGGTATATTCACGAAATGACTGGACTATATACAGTTATTACTTCTCTGTAACATGAAGACAGTATTCAAATACGGATGGCAAGATGGATCTTGTTGAACATTCAAAGTTGCACCACGTTTTAAGTAAGAAGGTGCAGTGTATTATGTATATATTTAAATATTTTTTAGCCCACTTGCAAGTGCGTTGGCGAGACAAAAGTCAAACGCCTTTATAATCTGATAATTAGTATTTGTATACGCCACGTGATATGCTGTGTATTATTACTGTATAACGCAAGTTGTAGACATGATATCCATAAATCCTGCTAATTGTAATATGATAATAATCGAATGGCTCAGATGAATGATCCAAGCTCAAAATTTTATTTTTTCTGTTTGTGTCATTTTGGGAAAGTTAAATATATAGGAAATGATAAAATAAAATATCTAATCCATTTGTTAAAAAAATCGAGATCAACATTATATTTTTTTCACTTTCAAAGTTGATACTTTTGGTCAATGGTAAAGTAATCCAAGTCCATCAGTTTATATGGGGAATTTTGACTTGGATCAGTTTACCCCAAAGATATGGCAATTTCACGTAAAGGGCACACAAAAAGTCTCATAGACGTAACATGCCAGTGATGCGGTCCACACTTCAGCTATGCCCTCAGGGCACTAACCGGGGCCTCTTTATGCTTGCTGCATTCCAACCCCCTCACGAAAGTCTAGAAAGCATTTTGTTGGCACATCCTTCCCTTAAACCTGACATTTTGTTCTAAACTATAAAACAAAATGTGAGGTGTATGGTATAAAACAAAATGTGAGGTTTGAGGGAGGGATATATATGCCAACAAAATACTTTCCGGGCTTTCATGAGGGGAGTTGGATAAATTATAGTACTGGGCTAGGTATCTGGGATGCTTTGCCTGATATCAAGCATATAGTAAATAATGGGCAATAGTCAGCCATCGTGCATTTGATAGAGTTGAAATTTGTCAAGGTATATAAATGAAAACAACCATTTTCAAATGCATATTCCTCCCTTATCTTCATCATGGCTGTTAGGAGCATAAGCTTGTTGTAGGGTCTAGCTAGCTAACATACCGTAGTTTGCCAGATATCAGGCATATTCAATAATTAAATAATTGCCGCAAGTCTGCTATTTTGAATGTGATCAAGTTCAAATTTGTTAGGTCACAGCTGTCACTCCCTGAAATCTAGCATTTTCTTTTTACTTTGTTACTTAGTTGTAGTGTAACTGTTTTATTATGCTAATGTACCGTACACAATATATTTATGTACAGTGGTTTAAAAATAATATTAACTCCAGCCGATCTTAACGGAATTTTCACATACATACAGGTGATTCTAATTAATTTGCTAATGTTAATCAGCAATCAGTTTTAAGTATTTGTATGCCATATATAACCACCAGATCTATTCAAAAGAGTAATTAAATGTCTATATATATGTAGATAACAAGCTGGGCAGTGATGTACTGGCGGGAAAAAATTAAAAAAACTTTTAACGGAAAATACTTTAAACTCAATAAATACACATAAAATCAGATTTTGTGACTCGATTTTTGTCAAACATGTGTCGTTTAAATCTCAAGACCAATAACCATACCACAAATAAAACTTTATTTGTGTGTTAGATGCATATCTGGAATAGAAAAACCCTCCCATGAAGACAATTCCAGAATGAGACTGCAAAATGTGTTGAAAATAACATAAATACCACTGATTCATGAAGAAATAATTGACAAAACTTTATAAAATTTGGTCTGTTGTTTCCCCATACAACCCTTGTTAAAATAAAAAAATGTTTCATATAAATATCTAGCAGTATTTGCTAAAAAATTGTGTAAAGTTTCAATTTTTCCTAAATGCACCCTTTATGTGAAATTGCCCATATATGGAAAGTGGCAACCGAAATGTTATATAACACCTCTTAAATGGATCAGCCTGGGTCATGCCGATCGTTACCGAATTTTCACTGGGGAAAGATGATGAGATACTTGACAGTTTTTAAACCATGGCTAGTGACTTTTATAAATAAATTTATATCACTAACTTTCAAAAGTTTATTTATGAAATAAAATAAAATAAAAATTGCCAGAAATGGTTTTACAACATTGATAATTATATACCAATGCATGGCCTAACTACCCAAATGCGTCTAATTATGAACGAAACAACGTTGAATGAAAAACAAAATACATAATATTTTAAATTGGTTTTAACATTAAAGCTTTCTATAGGAAAATGAGAAAATGTGGTCAGTTGACGCATATAATTACCGAGAAATAATTTATTTGAATAGGGTCTACTAATATACAGCCAAAATACAAATAGGTCCTTGATTTTGATGTAATAAAATGCAAAGTTTAGATTAGTTGCTAAATTTTCCTCTCTGCTTTTTTATCAGTAGGCTCGATTTCGCAAATGATAAAACGTATTAAAAACTTGGCTTGACATTTGTAAGACCTTTGAAATGCTAACATTTGTGTGTTGCTATGGTCTCTTTCATCCATGACAGATACATGGATACCCTTGTGTAAACGGAAGGGAATCCCATACAGTCGTTGAATCCCCATGACGATACACCTGCCACTTCCCAATCTCCAGATGTATCTGTTTCCTGGCAGGATAGGGGTCCACCGCTGTCTCCCTTAAAAATAAAACATGAAACAGGTACATATCATGATACAGTGCGTTTATTTTCTATGATGATGCTCTATTTGACAACAAAAATCATTTATACCCATTGCTTGCACTGTGTCAAGTCGAAACATGCATTGAGTAGGCTAACGGTGCATTGCCTAGGAAATAATTATGGCACAACATATCAAATCCAAGATAACCACCAAAATCCCACATGGTCAGCAACATGAAAACATATCAATCCAAAATTGAAAAATAAAAAGTCAAAGAGCTACGAGTGCCTGCTATCAGCAAAATCAAAGATGACCTCGATTTTGGCAACCATTGTTGAGTGATGGGTTGTCTTGTTGGTGGCCATCGTAGTTTTTATTTACCGCAATTGCGAATTTATACGTTGTCTTGTTGACAGCTACATGTATTTCGGATTTTGGCGTTCATTCGCGTATTTTAGTTTGTTCCATTTTACATTTGTCCTGATTTCGTCGGCCATAATGGATTTATGCAAATGTATCACGTGATATTACGTCATAAACAGTTACGTCTTTGATTCTGGCAGCCATCTTGGATTTTGGATTGACTCACTCTATGATGATACTCTCCATTTAACGTCAGCATTAGAGGAAGGTTCACATCGTACGTTTTGGTAGGTATCAAATCATTGGTGCACACTAAATGATTTGGTGTGTTCTAAATGATTTGGTGCGAAACAAACACATAGATTATACTAACGTCACATACCTGGCGTGTCCTTCCCGCTTACATAGATTATACTCACATCCCATGCTATGGTCTGTCCTTCCCACCAACATAGATTATACTCACGTCACATGATATGACCTGCCCTTCCCGCCCACATAGATTATACTCACGTCACATACTATGGCCTGTCCTTCCCCGTCCACATAGATTATACTCACATCACATGCTATGTCATGTCCTTCCCGCCCACATAGATTATACTCACGTCACATGATATGACCTGCCCTTCCCGCCCACATAGATTATACTCACGTCACATACTATGGCCTGTCCTTCCCGCCCACATAGATTATACTCACGTCACATGCTATGGCATGTCCTTCCCGCCCACATAGATTATACTCACGTCACATACTATGGTCTGTCCTCGTCGGCCACATAAATTATACTCACGTCACATGATATGGCCTGTCCTTCCCCGCCCACACAGACGTGCGTCAGTCGTATCTGGTACGGCATTTCATCTGAACATTGGACATTGGTGAGAACGTCTGCCTTGGCCTGGTGTAGAGTGCTCGGTGCTTCATCACCTCCAGCTATAACATGTGAAATAAGCTTAACCTTCACAACGCTGAAATATGCTTGTATTTATAAGCCAATTTGAAATCATCATAAATGTCTTAGTCCGCTGTTTCCGCTTCCTTTGAACACCTATGTTATTGATATACGGCCATTATAATTTGTTTAATTCTTTCAGTGTGCCAGACTGTGTGATATAGTATCTTCTATCTCTCGTACATGTTGTAACAATAGCAGGGGTCTGAAAAAAGCTACCTAGAACGTCAATACATGGCAATTTTACAAATTAAAAGTAATCCGGTTTAATCCGTAATTAGCAAGATACGCAACCATCAACTTCATTTTTTTAATTGGGCATTATTAAAATATTATGAGGTAAATAAATGTATTATCATGTGTTTATCTCATTTCATTAACTGTTTACCAATGAGAGTCCGTGTAGTAACAATATTTACGTTCAGTGAGACCCCAGCCAGTGATCCAGCAGGACTGATCCAGATAGGACTCTCCCTGGACTGTTGGCAGACATATCTGACCAATGTTAGGCCGGCTGGTATCTGCCGGTGATGACAGTTTCAGTAAGGCTATGTCGTTAGGATATCCTAGCAGAGGGTTTGGTAACCAATCGGGGTGCTGGAATCACCAAGAAATGGAATAACCAATAAAAAGTTAAATTATTCAGACTTGTATTTGGCCTAATGATTGATGTATGCAATACATTTCATTCGTTGCGAAGTGTAAATTATTACCACAATTCACAAATCACAGTAACTGAAAATTATTCAATAATATAAAAATAATAGGCTAAGTGTTCTTTCAAATTAACCCTTTAACCGCCGGTTCTGATTATATTTTTTCATTTTTATTAGCACATTAAATAGCAGCTTTTGAACATGTTAAAGATAACATGTGATATCAATCAACAACATTGACCTCCATCTTGTCAAATCCTTTTAATTTTAAAGTTGTGGATCGCGTTAGCGATACTTCCAGTGGGTGAAAATTTAAATAAATAATTTGGCGGTTAAAAGGTTGGTATACGAATACCACCTGAATAGAATATGCTTACATTGCACCAATAAGTTGGGTGTGTGATAGTTGTAAAAGTGCTAATTGCACCGTTAGATTGCTTACAGCAGTTTCTGTACACCAAAAATATAAATATTATGCCTGATATAAAATTCCTGAACTTTCAAATCCATAGCAATTTTATCAAAACTGTTTTCCAATGTAACCATAAAGAACAAAAACACGCACCTACCGTATAAAATATTTGCGTATAAGTGATATAAAGGTGGAACTGGTATGCTACAGTAGATGATAAGAATCTCTGAATGTACCTGAATTATACACTCCAAAGTCAAGAACTGTTCCATACCAGACAACTGATAAAGATCATAACCACCCAACATAACCTGGAAGCTGTTGACAGTTGTTTTTAATGATGGGATCATCTTATTCAAGCTGTAAATAAAACAGATCAGCGACATGTAATTAACATAGATTAATCCTATAGATAAGCCTACATATATTCTAATGTCGGTATAATAATTATGAGCTGGAAGGGTCTAGTTTTTTGTGAACAAAAAAATGCAGATGTCTCACCTCCAGCAGCATAACCATAAAGTTTGATAGCTAATAGATGTAGTGTCAATGGCTTTTGAAATTAATGTTATTAAATGGCTCCTGTGGACAGTAGAGACTATGTATTAAGCGGAATTTATTATTCCGTTTTGGTGCGAAACACTTGTGTCAACACTCCCAGTAAACGCGACGTTGATCCAATGCTGGTACATTGGGTCAATGTCTCGTGTTTGACCGCCTGCACAATAGAAAGCCCTAGAGAGAAATGAGTGGGAGACAGACTCACAGACCTAGTTGCACAGGGTGACCGACTGAGACAGTCTGAGCGGACAGGGGTAAAGCAATATATCCCCACCTCTGTGTACAGAGGGGAGACATAATTACACTTAAGTAAACAAAGGACTATAGAATGAACCTATCAAAGTAAAACTTCGGTACATCACAAAGCATTTCATCCTGATTGTGTGTAATCATTGGTAATAGCAATAAGAGTCAACATCACGGATTAACAATATTCTGAAAGTAATTGACCTAAATATCAGTGATCATAACTAGATCGCCTGCGTTTTGCTCATTATTTTATCACCCAACAAATAAATGAAGATGATGTAAGTAATTCATCATTGTCCACGTGTCCAACATTCATACAGAGTTGTGTAGACTGACTGAACAAATCAGAGCCTGTTAGCACCTGGTTAGCAATTAACTGAAGGAGCGCAAGTACAAATTGGGAGGTTATTACAAATTAGGACGCAACAGCGCATGGAATTAGTGCTCGGACTGAGCATCAACACTCTTGACATGTCTAGTGGGTTTAACACACTCATCTCACTTCTCAAATGTATCCGACCAAAAAACTGACTACGTAGGCCTAGCTGAGAAAGATCGATTTCTGCATGTTCGATGTTAAAACATTATATCTTTCAAAAAACTAATAAGCTGAGTTTTGAGACTTGAAAGTCAAGTCATTATAGCTGTGTATGTGTCACCAGGTTCTTACATAAATGAATTTAGCTGCTATCACCATAAATTTGAGTATTTTCTCAGAACACGCGTCCTGTCATCAGGTTAGGTCGTTGTCATTAGAACGGTTCCTGCAAATTATATATTGCTAACTTCAAACATTTTTTCAAATACCTTTTTCGGGCCGATGTTTATGTTGGACAATATCATAACGAAATGCTACCTCGCGGACACAAAAATGCTTTATTAGTAATGACAAAATATCGGGATACAAGCTTACAATATTTTCAATAGTAGCCTATATATTTTTCCATTGGAATATCTGTGTTATTTAATAATTTAAATTTTTTTTTTTACATTCAGCCTAAGCAACAGAATTGTACCAAATCGAGCACCTTTGATTGACACCTCAAATTCAAGCCCCTTTCCCTATTTTGCGAGCGGCTAAAATAATATGTTACAATTCAAACTTTCTCCACAACTTCAAGTGGGTAAAACTGATGTCCAATTTGAATTAGGACATAATGATAATCTAACACATTTATTACCCATTTATCCTTTAAATTGTAGACTACTGTTTAGAGGAAAAATAAAAATGTTGAAAATGACGATGGACGTGATTAGCGTAACGTGAATATTATACATCTTCCCTACATCAAGGCTAGGCTCCGCGAGGTCGAAGACCAAGGTCTTCGATCTCGCGGAGCCTAGCATTGCTGTAGGGAAGATTATAATTTATTAGAAAGCATACCTACTATCAACACAGTGAGCGGCTGTGAGCACCCAATGTGGATCAATGAGGGATCCCCCACATACATGATAGAAAGATCCCGTCCAGGGATCCTTATACTGGACACTCACCATCCACGGCCAGCTACCAGCTACGGCCTCTGTACCACCTATTATGGACCGGTCAGTATGCTGGTCAAGCTTCCTCACACCACATCCTGATAAACCTGGGACATAAATGCAAAGGATTTAAATTAGCATTTTGCATAAGGAAGGCTTCACATAATTATACATTATTGTGAAAAAATAGGTCTATAGAACTAGTATACATAATAGTTTAAAATACAGTGATGGTATATGACCTTCCTGTTTACAATCAAAAATATCTTTCTATTTACATTACATTGGTTTGGTTTACAATTATGTTCGTTGCGTTCGAACGGCATCCGATGGAGCTCTCCTTTGTTTGTCAAAAGTCAATAATATGAACGTGATGCAGGATTATCAGTGACAATTGCTTACATACTTCTAGCAAGAGGCCTGAAGTCCTATATCATCCCCCGCCATAAATTATTAGGTTAGACTTTTTGCGGGCACAAATATTCAAAAAGTCGATTTGTGGTGTCCATTTTAAATTTCAGTAAAATCACAGGCACATTTTAAGATGGTGGGTAATGTGATTGTATAATGTGAATTATCACTGACTTTAATTTTTCAGTTTTTGCGGCCACAAAAAAATAAGAAGTTTATCCATGGCGGCCTTTTTGAATTTCAGTAAAACCTTAAAAAAATCACTTGCACATCCCCACATCGTGGGGAATGTGATAATAAAATTTGAATAATTTCCGACTTTAAGTTTTGAAGTTTTTACGCCCACAAAAAAAATTTGGAGTCGACCTCTGACGGCCATTTGAAATTTTGGTAGCATCTTTAAAAAATCACTTGCACTTCCCCATGTTGCTAGGAATGTGATGTTGAAATATTTGAAAAAATTGAAAAAACATTTTTTTTGGGTTTTCGCGTCCCCCCAAAAAATTAAAGCTGATCTGTGGCGGCCATTTTGAATTTCAGTAAAACCTTGAAAAAGTCACCTGTACATCTCCATATCATGTGATAGTAAAATTTGAATAATTTCTGACTTTAAGTTTCAGAGTTTTAGAGCCCCCCCCCCCCCAAATTTTAGAGTTGACCTCTTGTGGCCATTTTAAATTTTGGTAGCATCTCTAAAAAATCACTTGCACATCCCTTGTTGCTAGGAATGTCATGTTGAAATTTCTAAAAAAATTGACCAGCAGTTTTTGAGTTTTTGCGCCCACAAGAAAACGTGACGCCGGACAGAATCCTGGCGCGACTAAATTCCCCCTTCCCCTCCGGGCGGAGGATAAAAAGCAACTGAAAACGGTTCTTTTTACAAGACACTTTGCACCACATACATAAGCCGAAAAATAAGGCAAATTCCGCTAAAATTTTACTGCAACAGTGGTCTTTTAGTACCGTTTTAGTACCCGCACGGTGGTAGTTTCTAGGAGTGGTGCTTTATAAAAATCGGTAATATTAATTATATTAGCCACATTTAATGAAAAAACATGTTGGATTTTAGAGAATAAAAAAGTAATTTGACTTTTGCTTATAGATATTTAGAATCAATTCGCATCACATTGATTCGTACCACAATAGAATTACGTTACATACATGTCAATGATATGACCATAAATATTGAGATCTGAGGAATGTAGATCTGGCATGATTTTTATCAGGCAGTTCTTTACTGTACAGCTCACCTTCGTCGTGAATTTCGTCTCTGATCACATCACTCGTCAGTGGAAATACTTGTAATATGTTAACAAGGTAGAGCATAGATATCCATCTTGGTAATGATTTTGGTAACTGTCTCATGATGGACAATGTGATCTAATGTTATGTTTAAAACTCCATGTCTGTAATTGAGCAAACTACCATACAAAAATAGACAGTAAGACATGTTTTTTACATCACAGTATGTCATGGGATAATTAACTAGGACAACAGGTGCTGAGTTGTGTGAACACGGTGAATGGGTCTAATATGCCTGGCATACGTCTTGCATACGCCTAATTATCAAAAAATACAATCCATATCGATATCGGTAGAACGGTGTCGTACTGAGAGTACTTTTAAGCCCACACATATAAACTTTAGGATAACTTTTCGTCGCATGGTCCAGTAACATACGAAAAGTTTATTAGAAATGACCTTCCGGTCATAGGCCTACACGTATCATTAATTATAAATTAATGATGTGTGTATTTGTGTTATTTATTTGTGTAGGCCTATTTGTGTCTTTTAAAATATGTGGCACAGAAAAACGATGCATTTTTCTGCAAATACACCGGATACTTTCCAAGTGTGGAATCTATCTTTATTTATTGTATCATGTATGCGTATGTCTCTACATTTTACTAAGTTCATGTGTTTAAAATAGTCTGGTACCTTGTTGTTGATTAATTAAAAGCAGAATTTTAGTTGATTTAAGGTAAATAGATCTTCAATTCTTAATTTATTCAAACGTTTGAAAAGCGGTTCACTGTGTGCTAAATATTTGCTCTGCGCAGTTATTCAAATGGCTTTTTTTGTAGAATACATTGATTCGTTTGTGATCGTAGCCCCACAATAGAATACCGTTATGTAAGCGCGACAGGATTTAGGGAGCTACATATCATTTCGAGTATGTTGGGCGGAACATTGTGTTTTAATTTGTTCAATATACCAATTGTTGAAGATATTTTGGATGCAATCATATTTATATGGGAGTTGCATGTCAAATGTTTATGCATAATAATGCCTAGAAAGTTAAATTCATCTACGCATTCAATATTAACATTATCAATGAAAAGATGATTTTTTGTGTAATGTGGAATACCATGAATTTTAATTTCTTAATGCTAAGTGATAGTTTATTTAAGCCATTTACTGATATTTTCTAATTCCTTGTTTATGTGAGAGGAAGTACTGTCTGACATATCAAATGATGTTATTAATGTGGTATTATCTACATAAATAATTATTTTGAACAGATTGCTGGCGAGAGGCAGATCATTTAAATTTATAACCAAAAGTGGATCGAACCTTGTGGTACACCTGTGTAAATGTGTGCTGTTGTTGAAACAGTGTCATTGAAATCAACAAATTGTCTGCGATTATCCAAATATTCGTGATTTAATGTATCGAACGCCTTGGATAGATTTAGAAATTAAGTTATTGGTAATTCTCCTTTGTCAAGTTTTCGTGTGATCCTATCGACCAGCTCTATTGTTGCTAGTTCTGTAGAGTGGTTAGCTCGAAATCTATATTGACTGTGAATAAGTAATTTATTTGAAGATAGGAGGTTCCCCTGCCCAGTTTCGCCAATATGCATGTACAAAAGGTGGCCTGGCAGATCCATTCAATCTTTCATTCACTGATTCATTTATATAAATCTTAGAACTGAGGTCCAACGTTATAATTAACATTTTGGTGCCGGTTATTTGTGGGCTTTTATTTGTTAGACGATATGTTTGACCCTCTCCATGTATGTAGTGGGTCGCTGACGATAGATCTACGTTCCGTACTTTACTCATGTCTTCCTCAGGGTGCTATATGTGGGATAAATGCCCTACGCAGGCCTATGTTTATAACATTCTTTTATTCATGGAAAATTCAACTAATCAGGACAACTCGTAGATGGAATATTTTACAAATGTCATCTTTAAAACCACGAAAAAACAAACAAACGAACATAAAGTTCTATTTCATGAATAATCTATGAAATGCCTACACCGACATCACGTTATTTTAGATGATGCCATGTAAAGTTATGTTTCTGAACTTTACTATGACCCGCTGATGAGCTGCTCATGAATGTGTTTTATTGATAGTACATGGCATGTTCATGATCATTTATCTATGATCTCGAAGGGGATTTATGTTAGGCCTCATAAGACTACGCTCCATACATCAGAGATACATATGTTTTATTGGCATTGATTTTTCACTTAGTCGTTATTTATATATTATACAAAAACAGACTATTTATAAACATGTATATTGTATATCGGTATATATAAAATGGTGATGCACAAATAATTTTAAATAATAAAAAAACTATTGTACGTAGTTAAATGTTGTAATTGAGTAGGCCTAAATAACATGCGCAGAATAGATATAATAACAATGAAGCAAACAATTTTATAACGAGCATCATTATCACAATTATATATTATCACAATATGCATTAAATGTAATTGTAGTTTATGCAATCTGTTGTTTACTCTGGTGCAGACTATCACGTGCTAGTACAACCCTCCAAACAGCATCCAACTTCTGACAGCAAGTAAGGTTTAGGACTTTCAGTTGTGGGCAGTTCATCAGAGGTGACCTTCGACAGAAGAAAAAAACAAGAACTGCACGATGTAGTATACATTCAGTTTTCGTCACTGAGACGTTTTTGTTATATTCCACATGAAATTTATTGACATCATGTGTTATGAATTAAAATTTGAATTACAACAAATCAAATCAGACGGATATCTGATATTATCTAAGGATATATGACACTGATGGCTGGTGACCAATATTAGGCTGTGCAAACCCCCAACAAAGAGTAAGTTCTACTTTCATTTAAACTCTTCCTTTACCGACTTCCCCCTGATAAAACTACCCCCAGAAACCGACTTCTTTTTAAAGGAGGAACCCTTAAGTAGCCCCTAGGCACCATACAGGACATAGTTTTGCGCATGCGCACATCGTACAAATTAAAAATGCAAGAGAGCATTGCGTCCATGCCACTGACCATTCTGGTTGGCGATTTTCAACCATGCATGTCATGAAATATCTCCATTGCAATTAATGCATGTACACATGTGAAATTCGCATAAATGCGAAATTGGTAAAGGAAGGTAGTTTTCGCATAAATGCGAAATTGGTAAAGTAAGCAGTTACTGCTTGTTGGCTTTACAGTGCAGATGCTCTTATACCATGAATAAAAACATGTTCTTGTTTCTAATTTATATTTATCTACTATGCTGGTACGAAACATTAATTGTATCTTATATTACTATCGCATGTATAAATCAATCATAATTATCATAATATTATTACCTCACGCCCCTGAATGAGACTGATGTGCCACTTAGGTTCAGACATTCTAGCTTTTGAAAACGAGCAGGTCGATGATTGAATAAAAAGTTGAGAGTAGCATCAATGTCATGGCCTTTCATTCTGGTCCAGGACAAATTTAGTTCAACTAGGCTATGTTGCCACTGTAAAATATAGGTATTACAGTCAGAAAAAAGTTATTCATTTATTACTACAAAGCAACGTCCCTTTCAGATTAATATTTGTATCTAACACAATGGGACGAGTAACTACATCCTTTGGCCTTCAAGTGAACATTTTTCTGAATTACTGCGATCACCTGATTACAAATATGTCGAGATTATAAGATGGCGTTACAAAGTAAATATAAAAAATTATGGCTATAAAGGTGCGGCCCCACCGAACGCCGCACCGCGCTGCGCGTTAAAAAACGCGGCGCCGTGAAAGATAAACTTTCCCCAGCTTTCATTTCGGGGCGCGGCGCGGCGCAGCTCCCAGTGTAGCCACTACTATGATAAACAGTAAAGTTTATCTATTTTTAAAGTGCCGCGCAGCGCGGCGCGGCGTTTGGTGGGGCCGTAGCTTTACAGCATACAATTTCAACATAACATAACATAACATAACATAACATAACATAACATATCATAACATAACATAACATAACATAACATAACATAACATAACATAACATAACATAACATAACAGAACAGAACAGAACAGAACAGAACATAACATAACATAACATAACATAACATAACATAACATAACATAACATAACATAACATAACATAACATAACATAACATAACATAACATTATATAAAATAACATTATATAACATGACATACGACATAATAAATTTAATTTTTAGGGTTTCTTCACCTGCTCACACCATCTGAAATCTGTCACATCTTGTTGTATTCTAAGTCTACGTAACGCTGTGGCTGGTATATGTAGGGGTTCACCTAATACTGCCGCATCCTCCATGTTTAACTCTTCCAGTTTAAATGCTGTCCCTGTTACTCTGAATATTAAGTTAAAGTATGTACTGTAAAATGTAGAGCTCAACGCCTATAGCGTCTAGATTTAAGATTAATTAACGATCTTACATGACATCTTACATGACGATCTTACATGTACAGCTACGTAGGCCTATTTGTAGAAGAGTATTACATATTGTAGCTTGCAACTTTAGTTAAATCAACTGTTTATAGGTTTTTCATATTTACAATTTCTTTTGTTGTTGTTGCAACATGACATATTGATTTTATAATATTTTATTTTGGTTAGTATAGAATGTCATCAAAAATATAAGCTAGTCATCTGTCCTACCAGGTACTCATTTACACATGAGTCAAGTGAAGCATGTGATGCGAAAGAACACAAACATCGCAACAATGACCCAACGTTGAGAGGGAGAAAAATGATATAGCTGGTTTTGAACCCACAAGACAAGCAGCGACAATTGCAAAGCGCCACGCTCTAACCATTGCGCCACGTCCCTCTCTAGTATTAGTAAATCATTGCTTTATGTCACTTTACGGCACAAATGGTCTTTTAAGTGACATTGTAATATGATAAAAAACGTTGTAGTCAATTGATGAGATGAATGATGTACAGATGATGATGTGAGGGTGGGGGTGATAAAGCATGGTGGGCTATTGAGAGCGTTTTCCTTTGCTCGCCCAATAAGGGGTTTTGGGCATGTCCAGGGGATCTACCCCCAGACATGCCCAGACGGCCGGAGACTTGGGTTTTGCTGTGAAATTTAATGCTGAAACTCCGTTGCATTCCGCGGAGCTCCGCTATCCTCGGGTACGTCCCTCTCTAAACAATACTTAATCATATCGGCCGCATGCGAAGAGTTACAAAAAAAAAGAGCAATTGTGTTACATCTTATTTCACATTTGTTCTTCTCTCCCGATACTATTGCGTCAAATAAAAACTTAATATAATATTAATATATTCATTCTATTTTCAGGGTACGATGACACGATGACCTACATTGCGCAGCAGCTTGGTAGTTTTGCTTCACGGAACCATAATAATGTTATATTGCGGTTACCCCACTGCTATAGACGTTTCTTATGCTGCGTATATGTGGGTGGGCCCACAATGTGTACCCAGCCAATCATGACGACCCACCTACATTAACCTCCTTAGCAGTGTCACAATAAATGTTCAAAAGATGTAGGTGTGAAAAGTTCATCCACCGTATGGCCGTGGGCATATCTCTCCAGCCATACTATATAGACATGGGACATCTGGGCCCGGTTTCGCCAACTCAAAATGTTGTGTTAACTATCAACACGTGATCAAGTTTCAGCCAATCAGTGAGCTTAAGATTTACCTTAAGTGCAGGATGACTTAACTGAGCCTTTTGTGCTTCATCCAATACTATCAGTTAACTATTTCAGTAAATTAGAGTTGCAAAAAATCATGTTATTTTAAATCATACCTAATCATGCAGATAAACATATAATTCAACTACACTCAGTAGGCCTAATACATGTACAAGGTTAGACAAACCTGTGCAGAAAATCTGTGGTCATCCCTGGTGGTCCACTGAATGTTTCCAGATTCAAAAATCCAGGATAGCCCTGTAACATCAGCACATAATATACTGCAACATAATGTATTATATCTGAAGTTTAATAAATACCGGATACAACTAGTTATTACACTCACTTCTGTGTTCTTAGATACAATGTTTACTTATTATAACATGGTTATAGTTACTATGGTTGTCTGAATTGATATCGCGGCATGGCATACTATTTAGTGATTTAAATTTAAGCTTACCTCAAAAGAATGATTACCGTCATAAATAATCATTGATAGATCTATTATAACATCAAGTTAAGCTGGAATTAAAATCTCGCAACTACCAAAAAATCTCAAAATAATTATCATGATTATGAAGCATCCAATTCATATGATTCAGCGACCTATACATTATTCATCCATAAAGCGCTAAATTTAAAAAAAACATCACCCACTTGAAGTCGTGTCTCGCTACCGCGATCCACAACTTCACACGGATGCATATTACTCATAATTATTTGCTTCATTTGTGATGAAACATTGTTGTTCCCCAAAACGCTCATTTCGTTCCCAATAATAGTGATTTTATCGGCTAACAAAATGGATAAAAAACCACTATAGTCGTGTTTAACGGTGTAAGGCTTAGGCTGGAATCTTATTGTTATTAAAAATATGTCATCAAGTACAACTGACCAACAGTGTTGGGGGGTAGTAGAACTTTGAGCCTGTTAGATGGAGATGACGAAGAGAAGAACAGCCACGCTGTAATTTGATGAGGTCCAACATCTCAGCATCCCAATCTTGTTTGTCTCTCAGAACCAGCTCCTGAAGCTTACTGCAGTTTTTCTAAAAAAATAATCCTCATCTCTCTCAAAAGTGTGCAAGCACTAGATCTAAAGTTCTTGTCTATTTTGATTCATGACATTTTCTTCAATTGCATTCATACTAAATCATGGATCTATTTAAGCGAAGAAACACACATCAAGACCACTAGCTACAAAAATATAGAGCTTAAAATGTTAAAGGTTAGGTATATTTTGTTGTAAATTATTTTAAATATTTGTGTTTGGAAAAAAAGATTGAAATCACTTCTACTGAGAATTAATAAAAATAGAGTTAGGCCTATGTGTGTACACAATTATATGTGATGCATGCCCTATCAAGATTTATAACAAACAAAATCAAAATGGATGAGCAGATTGTCGTTATATTTAATAGTTGAGGCTAAACTGCCCTCTGTCCCAAAAATGTCGGCTGAAAAATTTTCTGATGCAATTCATCTACAAGCAAAGTCGAAAAATTTCCTAGCAGAATTTTGTGGTATATATACAAATGTATAAATTTCAAAGTGACTAAATATCTGGTGAAAATTAATGATATATAGGGCATCTGTTAGGCCGTTCTTTCAACGAGCGCTATAGTAGCCCCCCCCCCCCCCCCAAAAAAAAAGTGGTATATACGACGCTACTGAGGTATTACTTACCGTAATATTTCCAAAGAGTGTAAAAAAATGTCTACCCATATGATTGCCAGAGAGATCGAGCTTAAGCAGCTGTGGTCCCAACTGACATACTAAGTGCGATAGGGTTTTCTCTGGCGTTGCCCGAGGCTGAAACAAATAGGGCCTACATTTACGACTATTTTACCAAGCTTGCGAGTAACAACTATGATAACCCTCACAACGCTGAAATAATTTGTATAAACCATGGAAACAAAATGTGTTTTTTTTCAATTTGAAATCATCTTAAATGTCTTAGTTAGCTCGTTCAGTTTAATTTGACTACAAGTACCTATAGATGTTATGTGTCGACGGCCATTAGAAATATTTTAATTCTTTCATCGCGGGGTCCGTTCTTATCCGTTAGAATCTGACGTCTACAGACATCATCAGATTATGACGTATGAAGACATGTAGTCCCGGCGCTGAAAAGTTTAGGTATATGGTATATCTTACTATACCATATCAGATGTATTAAAGGTTAAATATAAAACAACACTTGATTAAATATATGTATTCCCTTACCGGTAGATTAGTCAGCGTAAGACTTGTCAGATTAGGACAGTGACCGTGTTCAGCCAAACATGTGATTCCAGCATTAGTGAGATGGTCACAATGGCTGATAGTCAAGGAAGATAAGTTTGAGAAGTATACAGCAACATTCTGTGAGAATTAACAATGAATTGCAATGAACAATAAATTGTTCAGGGATTAGAAGGGGTTATCAGGTGTTTATGTGTACATGAGGAGAGAAGGCCCACCAACCCAGATGTCAACTGAAAAGAAACTCTTTGCCTCTCGCATGCACACATCACCCACTCCCCCCCCCCCCCCACTAAACACTCCAAACTGTTCAAAGATATGGAGTGTACAGTACTGCCTGTGGCACTGTGCACTATAAAGAACCCTTGAACTCAGTTGAAATAAGAGTTGGGCATAGTCCCAACTTCGGTCGGGCTTCATTCTGTCACGATATTGCCTCAATGTGCAGAAAGCGACGTAAACATGGTAAAGCAATATTCACTCATTCACCCCACTATATGATACACTAGAATGATTTTCAAATGATTTACAAAAACTGGCGAAATCAATAGGGGCCTAAGTTTATTCATATTTGTGATTTATATGCATCTACTCCAATAGCATGTTTTTTTAATTCAATTGTTACACAATGGAATTACAGGCGTCTCGCTATACTCATTAACCCTTTAACCGCCAAATTATTAAATCTGAATTTTCACCCACTTCAAGTTGTGTCTCGCGTCAAGTGAGTGAAAATTATTTAGATTTGACAAAATGGAGGTCAACTCTTTTCAACTCGTGCTGATTGATGTCACATTATGGCTTTAACACGCTTAAAAGACTGTACTGAATGTGGTAATAATTGAGTGAAAAACCCAATATATTAGGCACCGGCGGTTAAAGGGGTAATAATATGTATGTCGCACATGACCTCAGTCATATGGAGGTTAGACTATGTGTCTGGCCTTTCACCATGTTCAACGAGATCAGTTCATGATGATAACTGTGCTCAGCAAATCGAGACAGCCCACCCACTCTGCCTTTGTCTAAATATCCATGGGCTTACAAAGTTTGAAGCTGTGTAGCATTTTGCATTCCGAGCAATACGGTATCGTCAGAATATAGAAATAGCAATGAATCGAATTATTACAGATTGTGGTGATATTAAACTTAGGCTAATATGATAATATGGTTACTAGTATATACTTTGTTAAGAAAATACAATCCGTGTAAGATATATATAATAACTAACATGAAGGTGTTGATCTGTTAAGTTGTACCAGGCTGTAATGATAACCCTCCTGGCCAGTGTTAATCTGGCTTCACATAGTCGTGTCATTCCTTTAACATCACGATTAATCCATCCACAGGATAAATCCACAGTATCCCAAAGTGATGGATCCCCACATATGTTATACCATCTGGTACATACTTGGGATAATCTAAATAACATACAATGGGATTGTTGGAAAACACAACTGGACCAACAACAGCTGTAATAAATTACAAGCTTAATGAAAACTGAAAAATAAACATCAATTATATCATTATAACTACCACTAGCTAGTGTATGTTGATGGGCAATATAAACTGAATAAAGAACTGGTTATTCGCGTTGACACTTGAGATTGGTAAAGGTAGCACAGACAATTACTTTACAAAAAAGGTATCATTTAGAAAATGTCGCATCAGTTATCTCTTATTTGTCCAGAAATAATAATTTGAACAAAAACTGATTTTCTTTCAAAAGCTTACATATTAAAAAATGTTATTGATTTTTTGTTAGTCCGGGGTCATGTATTCTTCTACTTTATCAGTTTATCTACTTAGAAGATTTAGGAGGATGTGCTTTTTTGCTTTACAATTATTGAGCTAAATAAAATGGTGGATTCAGCCAGCAAAATACCCCCGAAATATGCATTTTTCCCGGATCCAGTGTGTATTAAATATTTTTACGGTGTTTGACCTATAGAACGTTGCCGAATGAAACTGACAAAGTGACTGCACAAGAGCCAACATAATAACTGATAGACATAATGGTAATAAAATACACTGGGGCGTGTTGTAGTCCATGATTGATTCCACTTTTCAAAGAAAATGTAACCAAACAAACGATTTTTTATTGTTTTTTTTCAAAAGAGAGAAATCGATAAACAAATAGTGAGAAATTACAGAGATTACAGAGATGGATTATAATAAACATTTAACAACATATACATGCATATTACCTGCAGAGGAGTAGCACTGGGGCATCGCTACTTTTCCTTGCCATATGCACAATCTTGAGAAGTATCTCCTGTGGTATTATTGATGCCCATACATCTAATACATTATTTGTTGGGGGATTGGTTTCTGTATCATCACCATCCACGGAAACATCCCGGTGATTTTTAGGATTATTATCATTTTCACTCTCCACATGTTGATGAAAAACGTCATCCATGTTTATTCGAAATAGTAGAAATATGACACCAACATGATCAATACAGAAGACCCTTGTCCCATTGCAGTGGTATAAAAACTAAAATAGTTTGATAAATGAATAAGCAAAAAGTTTATGCGGCATCATCTGTCGCCGAACAAATTAATTATATAAAAGAAGGTATTGCCTCTTAACGAATATCGCGGTACTTATTTCTCAACATGTTTTGTCAGTCAGAGCACATAATCATGCTTGGTGGACACCATTGCAGCTGAATATAATGTTATCATGGTTATATAAATAATCTCCATTTAACATGATCAACTATTTTACAGGCCTAGCGTGATAATCATGATAATAATTATAAGGCGTCAATACACTCAAAAAAATAATAATTATCGTTCAGTCAAATCAGTCAGCTAGAAATGTATCCATAATAAAACAGGATACGTCATTTTAATATGGAAGATGTTTAACACACCTTTTTCAGTCATGTTGTATAAATTACAGGTGATGAGCTCACAACATTATGACATCATATCTTCAGGTGTAATATTAAATCCAAAAAAATTACGGAATGTATATGTTTAATACAAATTAACCTTAACTTTTTTAACCATTGCCATGGATGTATTGTATATATCACAAAATTACAACCAGATTATGTAGCATATCAAAGTTCTGTGTCATGTTCATGTTTATTTTGATTAATGATGATTTCTCACATGCAAAATGTTTCTATTTTTTTTCCGTTGCCCATTAATGAAATATCCAAGATGGCCGCCACTGATAAGCAAAAATCTGATTTCCGCTATATTATCAATAATATTTAAAATAATTGTACAAAATCAATGTCATTTTTTTATGTTTAATCCATGGGAGCGACCAGAATATCATATTTCTATGAAAGAAATATAGATAATACTAAATTATGGACTAAATTATATTAAAAAACTATAAACTCGTGTAAAAATATAGATCATTATCGCGTAATTAGTCTCTTCAACTAAAAACATACAATTCATACCACCACTCATAATCGTTTATCTGTTTATAGCCAAGCTGAACTATTAAAAAATGTTAACAACATAATACCAGAAACTAAAATAACAATGTGGATAATAAAATCATTATAAAGGTAGTATTTCAAATGAATAATACTAATAGTTCTATCGTTTTATCATGTTTATGTTGTTTAGGAGGACAGTAGACAGTAGAACGACTCACACTACATACTAATTTATATATAAATAAGCTGACGACTGAGCATTATCATCTGATCATGGTTACTAGTCTGATAGTGACATTTAAAATCCCATAACTTGATTGTATATTATTGAATTGCAAATGTGTACAAATGTGTTATTTGGTTTGACGTGGCAATTCTAATTATCATGAATTCTTCTCTCCACTGCTTTCCCAGATATATTCGACATGTTAAATAGCAGCTTCAATGGCTAATAGTTCTGTTGTGCAGCCTTATTGTTGATACGACAGCTCAATTAGCCCTTTCACTACTGGCAGTAATGTTCCCCCAGTACTGGACCTGAATGTATGACGTCATTAGGTCATCCAGTACCAGTGTGTACCATTTAGGTCGTCGTGGCGATGGCACAGGTAAGTCTACTAAAAAGGTTGATGATCATCACAGATAAAATACATAGGCCTACCTATCTTGCTATATTCCTTTGATCTGTCAGTATGCACCTTCTGTTGCGGATATCCAAAAAAGAACACTGGTAACATGCTCTGGAAGACAATGGGACAGATATCTCCCTTCCTGAAATCCGATAGGTTTACATTCTGGTGGACGCACGGTTCCACCTCTTGTCTACCTGGTGGGGTTGAAGTCTGATACCCAAAGTAGGTATATCCTACTGGTACAATAATTATTTTTGAAACTCAGGATTAGTTTTTAACTTCATGCAATATTGCAGGATTAGCTCCAACTAAGACTTTCTTAGGGTGATGTGCTAAATGCTCTTGAGCATAACCTTACAAAAAAACACACACAATATTTTTGTGGGTGAAAATTTACAGCCGTTTTCGTCCGCACAAGTCATCAACTTGTCCAGGCAATCTTGCTTGCAGGCATCGCTCAATTATCGTCATGTTGTTGGATTGGAAATACACAGCCAGATCACCAACACCTACATATCTATCAATGCCTTCTGATAAAACTCCAATTATGCTGTTTATCTTGATGTTAAGTAAAATTGGTGAAATAAAACTCCCTTGTGAGCCACCCTCCTGTGAAGAGTTGGAGTTGTCCAAACGGACTTACAATTCCCCCTTTACAAAATTATCACTAAAATCACTAAATAGGGGTAATCTACCCCATGTACCCCGCAGATACATATCATGGATATCTTTCATGATAGGGCCTACCACCATTTCAGGTGGTATCATAGGCCTTTTCTAGGGAAAAAACATATTCCAACTGTATGTTATTTTTTAGCGAAACCTTGACGGATATAAGTCTCCAGTCTGACCAAAATTGTCTGTGATACTTTCGACTTTCTGGAAACCGCATTGATATTTAGTATTATTGTAGTTGTCCTGTAACCAGGTAACAACCATGTGAGACGATGATTAATCATGCACTTCATAATTTTACAGAGACAACTTGTTAGTCCAACTAATAAAATGTTATTGGGATCTGTTTTGTCTTTTCCGGGTTTAAGGACAGGGGTTAGTGTTGCTTTTATCCATCTATCTGATATTGTGATTGCCAAATATTATTACGGAGCAGAAGCAACAGTTCGATTGATACATCAGGCAAGTGTTTCAGAAACTGATAATGAGCGAGACCACGACCAGTTGCCGAATCAATCTGACAAGTTCTTGTTTTGAAAAAAACAAAATTGTACTTTTCGTCATTGTCTGAGTCAAAGTGCAATGTTTATTCTTCTTCCTGCCCCTATCCTTCGTAACTTCTCTTTGTAATTTATGGTAATGACTTGTTGCAAACGATGTTACCAGTGTGACGGCGATCTCTGTTTTATTTGTTATTGTGTTGGAGCCAGTGACAAGTTACTTGATAATCTTATCTTCCGTATCTTAGTCATGCTTGTTGCACTGATGTGTTGGGGTTTGGTGTGGAGACATAATATGCCTACTCTCCAGGATTTTTATATTCGACAGGGTTTTGTCTAGTCCGAGTTTTTAAAAAATTATTTAAGGACTTTTTCTTTTTCTCAATTGCCTTGCTACAGTTGTCATAAAACCAAGCCGTTTATGAAGTTTCTGCGGAACTGTGGGGGTTTTTGGTATGTTTTTTCGGCTATTTAATTTAATTTGATTGGCTATATGGCGTAGGGGGTCATCAACCTCCTAATCAAACTCCAATTGAGAATTTGTGAAGCTTTCCTTACAAGTCTCTTGAAAGCCCTCCCAATCTGCCCTGTGCAATTTCAAATGTTGCATGCATAGGACTACTCTCCTTTCAAGAAGTCCTCATGCAGTTAGTTTACCACGCGGGTAGATGTCCCTATAGCCCCGCATTGTATGGTGCAGAAGTAGCATGAACGTAAATCAGCTCCGTGGACCAGGCGACGCGCTAGCCCTCCCAATCTACCCTGTGCAATTTCAAATGTTGTATGGATAGGCCTACCCTTCTTTGAGGAAGTCCTCAGTTATTCTACCACGCGGGTTGATGTCCCTATAGCCCCACATTGTATGGTGCAGAAGTAGCAAGAAGGTAAATCATAGCCGTGGACCAGGCTAGGCCGATCAGCGCTAGATAAATCATAGCCTACTTATAGTTGACTTAGTTCTACTCTACAAACAATAATTATATGTATTGGCTGGTTACATATATATATGTAGAACTTATGTATGAACTCACTTAAAAACATGCATATGCAAAAAAAACCATAGCTTGTGTCTGTGTTTCATTTCCGGCCAAAAACATGCCGATTAGGCCTATATTGTTATCGATGGCGGCCATTTTGAATTTGTATATAATCATGATAATCACAGGAAGAAAAGCATGAAAACATTTTTTGTTTATCCAGTCAATGAGCTCTATATTAGTGGAAAAAACATTCATTCCAAATCAACATGAACATGACACAGAATTATAAACTAACATAGGGGCTTATATACATGATATATAGATCCAATAATAGTTTGTACTGATATACTCTGATACTTACATGCCTGTTTCAGTGTTTGTTATTGTTGACAAGATGAGGCCTACTCACAGCCACATGACTGAGGCCACTCGACCGGCAGTATACAGGTATATTACAGTAGGCTCCTTAATACATGCATGGACAATCAATACACCAGAGATAATAATAATATGTAGGCCTACATGCATCTGTTGTACACAGGTTTTTGCATGAAGACGTTACGTCTAACATGTCTAAGACGCACTCGATTCACCGCCAATACTAACGTTATTAGGCCTAGGTCTAGTGAAGTGGTTCACTCTCATAATAGTGACGCCTGTGGGCTCCGCTCGGAGCGTTGAGTCACTGTACAAGAGTGAAGTGGAGTGGCTATCCAGGCCCCATTTATAAGCTTAATAGTAAAACATCAGGCCATATAGATTCTGAGAGTTAGAATCTATGATCAGACTAATCATTCAAGTTGTGAAACAAGCATCAACTTTGTTATATTTAATCTGTTAATGTTCAGCAGTGAGTAGGATACGTAGCCTACACTTTAAAAAGAGCACGTTAGCGTTTTAAAAGATGAACGCTTAGCTGGGGCCTATATCATATTAGACTAACTGACTACTTTGCACTTTTAGGTCTCAAGTGGACCGGTCCCAATGGCTCAATTCGATCTAGTTGTGGCCCGAAACTCAGAGAGGTAGGCCTGTGCATTGGTTCGAAATGCGGTCGAAACGGATGTTTGTCATCGAGGTTGTGCATATAGTGTTCCAAACTGTTCAAATGCCTGGAGTGAGCAGTGCAGTCTATGGTAGTGTGCACCCTTAAAGTCTTTCGATAAGCATGATAAGAGTAAGGCATAATTATTCTGACTTCGGGCTTCCTACTGTCGCGATTTTGCCATGATTGCGCAGAAAGCGACGTAAAGCAACATATATTTACTTACTCGAGCAGTCTCACGTGACCCTCCCAGTTTTATAAAGACCCCACATATATAGGCAAATAGGCCTAAGCCTACAATTCAGTCATATGTATGAGTTAGGTCTAGAATAGCCTAGATTTATTGAATAACAGACTGTCTCTGCATCTTGGGAAAACCGAATCAATTGAATTTGGCTCTCTACAAAATCTTAGAAATGTTCTACACTAGGTATAAGTCTATCAATATGTGATACAAAACCGCCAAGTCATCAGCGTAAGTAGGGCCGTCGGAAGCTATATATTTATTGGTCCTGCTATGATCTAAATTGCAATAATGAATATAATAAAATATGAATGAATATGAATTCCTGCCATTAAGGACAAGTTTAATTAGACTAAATATCGGTCGTGGTCTTAGACTTTACTGGGTGTGATAACGCAAATAATTATAAATATTCTAGGTTGGGGCATAGGCTACATGTTTTCATAGAAACTGTTCCTTAAATTACTATGTAACGTTATAGTAGCCTATCTGTGGGCATCATGAAACTTCTATTCTGTTTTGTGACGTCAAAATTCTGAGTAGAACAGTGACTATAAGCAGAGCTTAATATAAATTGTGACGTCACAGAAAGGCTACTGTCACCTAAATACAGTAAAACCTCTTTAAAAAGACACCTAAGGGACTTAGCAAACGTGGCCCCATTAGCGAGGTGGTCCCCTAAGTAAAATTATACATTATACCTTATAATATGAACATTTGCATGATTTAAGTACAGTATGTGTACTATTAACCCTTTGAGTCACAACCGCGCTTGAAAGCGCCCCCAATACATAAATAGTGAAGCACGTGTATGTCAATAGGCTTTTCATTATATGACGTATATATGTATAAAGACACAATGTATAAAGAGCGCACACTTGTGACGTCATCAATTATATTTTATTGTCCCACCTAAAAAAATTAAATGTGGCATAAATACGCTGCCGTACGCTTCCATGCATTTGGTATTTTGCAAAGAGTAGGGCCTAGGCCTATGCTAACATAATATTTTGCATAAACTTTTGCAAAAATAATGATGTGACTCAAATGGTTAACTCCTTGTGTAAAAGATAAAACAAACACATACAATAACAAAAACCTTTGTTCATTTAGCACTAAAAAGAATTATTGAAACTAAATGCAACCAGGGTCTCATTTATTTTACATTAAAGAAGTTCTTCCTTGAAGGCTGCTGCAGTTGGCATGCTTCCCTAGTGCTCTACAGCAGCAATACATGAACTACCTTCAGCAGTCATCGATTTTTCAACAGTATCAATCCCTTTTCACGACAGAACGCTAGAATAGAATCTATCCCTTCTAGAGCATCTAAAAATGTCTTAGTCGAAGAAGACTGCTCTAGGTGTATGGGCGGACAGATGCTGATCCAACACGAGGCTACACGGCTACGTGACCCTCTGTTCGCCGAGAGCGCATCTGAATTAATTAATTTAGTTCCTTTCCTCCCTTGTCAACCAGACATTTGCAATGAGTATACCCTATTATATATAGGCACTAATGAATTTGGAAAGGCTAAAAGCAGCTTTTTTACAAACTTCGATGCCTTTATTTTATTCTCAGCACCTCAGCACCTCGGCTTAACTTAGTATTAAATTTGATATGCGATTTAATAGCAACCACTGCAGTGATTTAAGCAGGGGCCTCTATAGACTCTGAAATGCATTGAAAACGCATCATTCTAAAGATCAATTACACAAACTTGACGTAAAATAACAATTATAGCATATTTTGCTCATTTGTAGCGTCAAAGTATGGATAATTTATGTTTTGTCTCTTCTTAAGTTTTTTGTATGTAAATAAGCTCATTTTGATAGGCCTACCCTACATGCCTTAGTAACCCACCATATATATTTTCAACCCGAAAAACTTATTTATAAAAGTTTTGCTTGAAAAAATCGCCGATAGGTTCACAAATAGCCCCTTTTCACCGGAAATTAAGAAATGGGTTTTTGAAATCAGCTCAAAATTCTGGTTTAGGAACCGTCTTCAAACTGTTGGCCTCAGACGTGTAATTAAAATAGTCTGGGCTGTTTTTATATATAGGCCTAGGCTATTCCTTGTCCCTATTCCTTGTCCCTAGCCCCAGCATTGACGTGTAGGCCCTACATGCAAGTGGTACTTCGCTGTGACCTCCGCGAGCGAGGGCCCAGAATCAATCCATAACGAAAGTCAACATTAACATTACCATTTTTTGCGTAATAAGCAGATTGTGATATGGTGTTTTTGCGTATGGATGGACTGGCATGGGAATTGATCTGTCATCATAAAATTAAGTCAGATGGTGGGATGGTATATGTAACCATGCGGATATGTTGTGTAGATGTTTGTGTACATATATATGTGATAATATATAGTGTTGGTTAGTAGATGTTAAAATTATGTGCAATGAAAAAAGTTGTGGCTTTTTTATTGTCTTGAGGTTTGGGAGAGTTCGACTGGATGTTGGTAACTAATTCCAGAGTCGAGTGCCTTTGGTAGTGAGCGAATTTGGGTGTGATCTGGGTACAAAAAGGTCCCCGGAGGTGGATCTCCTTGTACCGTACTGATGTGAAACAGGGACATTTAATTTGGAGTTTTGGAATGCATAATTTTGAATACCAGGACAGCTGTCAAAAACATTTTTTGTTTAATACTCAACCATTTTAGGTTCGAAAGCATGTTCGCAATATGTGTCCTGGGATGACATTGCAAGATGATACGCATGCCATGAATTTTCTGCAGTTTACCTATGTTGGTATCACTGGCTGTTCCCTATGTAGTACAACAGTAATCGAGGTGTGGAAGAACTATGGTGTTGAACATTAGGGCCCTGGTATCAATGGGTAGGAAATGTGCTGCCCTTTTCAGGGCTCCAAGTGCTCTATTAGCTTTATTGCAAATTTTATTGGTCTGTATGTAAAAAATTAGGTTTTGATCAATGGTGATGCCCAGGTATAGGAGCTGGCTTTAATATGTTCCTTTTGGTTGTCATCTAGTGATAGATCCAATGTCATCCTGCATGAGCTTAGTCACACCAGCCTTATCACTCGCAGAGACGCAAATCGCGGTATCATCTGCATACATGTTTGTCTTGCAGTGCTGTAAACATTTAGGTACAAAATAGGTTGTTGATGTAGATAGTAAAAAGGAGGGGTCCGAGGATGGAGCCCTGCGGAACACCCGTTGTAATTATAAGTGGGTCTGACACAGATTCGTTAATGCAGGCCATCCAGGTTTGGTTTTCAAGGTATAGGAGTGAAACCAGTTTAAACTAATTTCAGAAAGTCCGTAATGTTTTAATTTCTCTAGAAGAATTTTGTGATTTACTGTATCAAAAGCTTACCGAAGGTCTAAAGCAAGCATGCCAATAATTTTCCCGGTCTCAATATTCGAATAAAAATTCTCTAATAATTGATGTAGGCTTGTCTGAGTAGAATGATTTTTGCGAAACCCAGATTGGTCAGCAGCTAACAAACCTAGTGTGTTATTGAGTTGTGTATGTACGATACGTTCGAGAAGTTTGGAAATTACTGGTAAAACAGAAATTGGGCGATAATTAGACCTACATGGGTCTAATTTTAAACCTTTTTTAAATATGGCAGACATTTTGTTTTTTTTTTCCCAGTCACTCGGGACTTTACCACTGGTTAATGAAAAATTCAGTCGGAAGCACAAGCTTTCTGATATTGGAGGAGCCGCAATTTTCGAAAATCTTGCCTGGATGTCATCAAGGCCAGTGGCCTTTTTAGAATTTATAGCCCCAAGCGATTTCTGAACTTCCAACGCTGTGACAGGTGTGAAATGGAACTGGTCACCAACTGCTTCGCATGAAGACTGTATATAGCCAATCAAGTGCAGTGCGAGAAGGCACTGCAATTAAATTTGCCAGGTTTTCACCAATTGACACAAAGGAAGTGTTAAATTTATTGGCTATATATCCTTAGGTGTAGGCCTAGTTATAAGGCGGCCATCGATTTCAAGGCTAGGAATCCCACTAATTGACTTGGTCTTTGGGAAAAGTTTATTGACATGGCTCCAAATTGTTTTAGAGTCTCCTTTATAAATTTGAATTGCTGATTTAAAGAAGTTGGTCTTAGATTTTCTGGCCAATTTGGTGACATGGTTTCGATGTTTACAATAAACAGACCAAGTGTTGGGATTACCAGTCTTGATGTCTTCCGCATGATATTCATCCCGGGTGACTTGCAGTGAAGCCACTTCCTCATTAAAAATAACTTCCTTTTTTTTTGACTCTGAAGGTCTTTATTAATTTTGGAGCATGGGTGTTAACAATATCGCAAAAAAATACTTTTCCACATGCATGAGTCCTCAACATTGTCCATGGTTTCAACTGTGTGGCAGCCCTGCAAACACTGTAGGCCTACGTACTAGGGCCTATAACGTTCGTTAAGGTCTCATTTTCGTCATTCATGGATGAACGTAACGAGGACGTGCTAAGGACATAGTCATAATTACCCAAACGTCCCCAGAACGGCCCAATAACGTTATATTTATGTTTTACGTTCTAAGGACGTAAATGGGAGTCCACAGAGTTACGTACTAAGTAAGGTACGAGCCCTGCAAACAATTTTACGCTGTATTAACGTCCCCACAACGTACAGCATTTGTACTTAGGACGTAACTCTGTAAACTCCTAGTTACGTCCTTAGAACGTAAAACACAAATTTAACGTTATTAGGACGTTCTGGGGATGTTAGGGTTATTATGACTACGTCCTTAGCACGTCCTCGTTACGTTCATCCATGAGTGACAAAAATGGGACCTTAACAAACGTTATATTATGTACAGTGTTTGCAGGGAATGCTGTACGTTGTCGGGACGTTATTACCAAGTAAAATTGTTTGCATGGAGGGGACATTGTTGAGATCTCTTGAAATATTATCGGGATTTAAAATTTTAAATGACCTAGTCTTAATGATTGTGTGTTCGCTTTTAATAGAATGTTTGCTTAGGACAACAAAATGTATTAGTATTAACCATGTTAACACAGCTTTGGAATATGTGGTTACCCATTTAACTCTATCGGTATCATAAACGAGCGTGCCTTCCGCATGTACACAAGATAATTTCTGAAAGCCAGAATGCGCCGTTAGATCTATTCTTTTATACATCAAATATAGACAATAAAAAGTCCAATTTGATTAGTTTTATTATATTTTGAATATAGATTTAGGTAAAAACGCAGGTTGACTGTTTTTATAGGATTTTGTCTTTTGAGAAAAGGTTTTTGTATGGATTTTGATGGGCGATAATATAACTGTTAACGTTGGATTTACGTTGTACAGGCAGTAACTTCCCTGCAAACACTGTAGGGTGGTGAAGGGTATTTTCGCGCAGGGGTATTTCCGCGCACCTCGTTTGTTTTTTGCCCTAGTTTTTAAAGGGTTTTTTAAATTTGTATCTTGTTTTGATTTTCGTTTGTTAACTGGTCACAGTGGTGTTTTAATGCAGCGTATATAAAAATCGCGTCGTTTCGGCAAACTGTGGTGCGCGAAAATACCCTCAACTGCGCGAAAACTCCCCTAGAAACATGGGAGATTGAAATAATCTATGCTCCCTATTCCCAATTGACCCAGAAGTATATTTTTATCAAAACGGAAGTGGCTCAGACATACCAATCACAATACGGCCCACAATATTCATATGCGTCCATTCTGTGCACGCTGTGGGCCGTATTCGGTTGAGTGCGCGAAAACTACCGCCACCTCCCTACGTAATATAACAATCGTTAAGGTCCCATTTTCGTCATTCATGGATGAACGTAACGAGGACGTGCTAGGGACGTAGTCATAATAACCCTAATGTCCCAATAACGTTACATTTATGTTTTACGTTCTAAGGACGTAAATGGGAGTTCACAAAATTACGTCCTTAGGTACTTGGGACGTAACTCTGTGAACTCTCATTTACGTCCTTAAACGTAAATCATAAATGTAACGTCATCGAGACGTTCTGGCGACGCTAGGGTTATTATGACTACGTCCTTAGCACGTCCTCATTACGTTCATCCATGAATGACGAAAATGGGACCTTAACGAACGTTGTATCACGTACAGTGTTTGCTACACAGAGCACTGTGCTGCCTGTTCCGACCAGACACAGACGGCACGCATGTATCAAAATGCGGACAGCTCTCCCAGCAAACACGAAGACTCGACCCAATGTTGTTTCAATGTTGGTCCAGCGCCGTTGGCGGTGGGCCAATATTGAAACAGCATTGGGTCAAATGCTCGCGTTTGCTGGGCTCCACACAGGTGTCTGTCTACACCCACCCCTCCGCCACCATAATATTCTCGCCAGCCGATCAGGGTACTTTTAGCAAGACAGCCGGCCAATCACAAGCTTACTACAATACTTGAAATTGAGAGCGGGGGACAATGACGTCAACCATCTGCACATTTCAACATGCGAAGGAGCAGTGTCTAGGGTGAGCAGTGTAAGTGTTTGCAGGGTTAGGCCTATAGTATTGGCAGTAACAAAGGCAAAGACTCAAAGTGCCCTGTAAGTTCGACCATGCCCTAAGTTCGACCATATATTCTGTAATGAAAAACCAAGAGGTCCTTTCTTCTTTGAGGGCAAAACGAAACTTCGCGCTATGATTATATTTGTGCTGCCCTCTTTGTTTTTCAAGACCAATATTAAAATACCTTCTGATACAAAACTGCTAAATAAAAATAATTTAAAAAAGGTTTAGAATTGTATATCATGGTAATGTGAAGTTACTACCCATGTTACCCGCTGCACTTATTTGAATATTGAATTAAACCTGGAAATTTGTTAAATAGTAACTTTAGATAAAAAATCCATGGCAAGAACACCACATTCTTTGAAATTTCACATGGGAACGGCTATACATGTAGCCTCCAACTCAGCACCTCCTTCAGCATGTTCAGGGTGGTCGAACTTAGGGCTTCCAAAGTTATATATTGTGCCTAAGTTCAACCACATTTGAAAAAATATATATTTAACTGTTAATTACTCCATAAAGAATATATATATATTAAACCTCCATACTCATCCAAAAGTGTTTATTCCAGAGTAATTAAAAAAATATATACGGAATACGGCGTTCACTCATCGGTGTTGGCTCTATCACTGAAGGTAAGCAACGTCGCGCCTGATTCATAGTGGATGGGTGACCGCCTGGGACTTCCAGGTGCTGTATATACACTCGTGGGGCTCAGAGAACCAAGTAATTCAGATGGCTCGTCTGCTGACCTAGAGTTATATGTAAAAGAACCTCAATGGACGTAGGCGCAGTTTCCATCCAGCAAGACCCTAGAAAATCCACGATGTGGAGTATTTGGCACGTATATAAGGTTATGAATGATATCATGAATGATAACAGGCCTTGCTAAGTTACTCCCGTGGCGCGATAGCACAATAGTGCGTACTGCCACGTAATATACAGACAGACAGACAGACAGACAGACAGACAGACAGATTAGACTATCTAGAGTATCACCAAATAAAAAGATGAGTTTATGATAATCTGATAATTATACAACAAATTAAAATCATATTCAAAGCAAAATTGCAACTGCTGTGCCTCCCAGCCGACACTGATTAGTATTTTGGGATTTACTCCCCCCCCCCCCCCCCTTGAAACGTCCACGTAAAACCCTGCAAATTAAAATTCTTCACAACATATACTCCTTTTTAAATTTATATCCCATATTTTTAACTGATTTAACAATTGAATCTTGTCATTATACAGAGTGAGAGCTTTAATATTGAAAAGAAACCAAAGTGGGCGAACTTAAGGAGGGGTTGGTTGAACTTAGGCAAAACACAAAAATATGTAAAAATGTATGGTCCCTGAATTCCTTGCATAAAGGGGGAAAAAGATGGATGATACAACAGTCATTCAGTCAAAAAGATGATACAGTAGGGATTTCCTGGACAGCTTACGAGTCCGTTGTGCGTAAGCACACGCGGGAGTGCGTTGACGCAAGACCGTGAAAAATTATTTACACGGCGTGTGCGTACTTCAGCTTGCACACCAAACCTTGGGATTGGACTCCTTTCGCCCAGAGAGAATCATACAGACACGAAGTAGCGAGGGGTGTCAACGTGTTGACACGCTAATAGACAGGATTGCACGTACAAACAATTTTTTGATCAAACCTTTCCCCGTGCAAGTTAGGAAATGTAATTGCCCCTCCTCCACGTGTGAGTCGCCTGAAGTCTGTGGAAGTCCGTCAGCCCCAGCCGTCAACTCCTGATTATCTAAGGCCATCCTAAAAAATATCCTTGTTCTGATTTCATGGTGTGAAAATGTCCATGCAGTAGTCTATACAAGCAGATACTGAGATAGGCCTACCTGTGTTAGGCCTACTTTTACTAGGCCTAGTGTTGGTGTTAACCTCTGCTTCATCCCCACGCATGCCAGGCCCAGTTCATTCCGGTCACCCCTACCATTTCAGGAAATTGAGATTGCCCAATTCCCAAACTGATGCGTATCCAAGAAGCTGCTACAGACATGGACGATTTCACTTGCAATATTGGCCAGCCGTCTCCGACGCCGGCTTAACATTGACACAGCGTTGGGTGAATGTGTTGTGTTTGCTGGGTGATATTGCCAAAGTATATCTAATAATTGGGGAGTTTAAATGACTTTAGCAAGTAAATGGTTAACAGGAAAAATAGCATTCAATTGATATCGGACTCGCCTACAGTTGAGATGAGTGTTCACACCATGCATTCAAGGCTATATTTCCAACTCAGCACGTGCCACAACAAACCCCCTCCCCATGTCACCGTCGACGATGATCCCATAATCACTCAACCACACTGTCACAGGCAGGTACAAGTCAATCACCCCCCCCCCCTTTACCAATCATAAAACGTTTAGAATGTTCAGGTATAGTGTTTGAGGGTCAAGTTATACGAATAACCAACAGGTTTAATCTGTGCAGATATCTGACATTATGACGGTGATACAAGACTAAAGGAAGTGCACTGACCGCCGCCAGCATCTAGGACCAGACAGTTTGATTGTACATTTTATAACCCTTAAGTCCCCAGCATCTGGAAATTTTACTCTCATGCAATATAACAAAAAAAACTGTACAATAGTTTTACCGGTGATTAAATGTCGAAGGCATTTGCCTAGCGCTGAGCCAGCCTGTCACTCCAGTGTCTGGTATGGCAGACAGTCACTATGCCAAGTGGCAGCAACAGACTGTGCCGACCAAACACTGTTTCATTACACACTGGCGACAGTTGCGACATTGACGCTGGCAAGTAACGTTGGCAAAAATCATAGCCACCCTTTGATGACAGGAGTCACAAACCAAAAAAAAGATGTCATAAACATTTTGACGTCTTTTAACACAGGGGGAAAAATGCCCCCTGCCAAATTATTAAGGTTGTAAGTCGCGTCAGACAGAAAGTCGTTGGTCTCAGGTCGTTAACATCATAAAACTGATCCGTGCAAAAAATTAAAGTCGTTGGTGAAGAAAAGTCGTTCCACTCAGGAGTCGCTGAACTCAGGTTTCACTGTAGCAGTCAATAGGACACAAAATTTTACAAACACCATAGCTTATTATATTTCATAATAAAGGCTCTTAATATTATAATTTAGCTGCTGATGTATGTTTTTTATATAAAATTTGTTATTCTTGTACAGTTTTCTCCCTAAATTGCTTAGAAAAAAATGATTGGTGTCCTGCAATAACAAGTGTTCTGGGTATGGTTTGAAATATCCAATTTATTTGCATCAAATAATGCTTCCAAAAGCAGTAAAATTTGTCATAACTAATATATTAAATGATCATATTTAGATTTAAAAGCTCTTCCAGCTTCTTTAGCTTGTTTAGAAATCAAGAATATAGAAATATTCCCAAGTATTGCATAAAGAAATATATTTTTTGTCTATTTAAAAAATATTAGCCATTTTCGACGCACCTCTTTAGAATAGCCCATATACATGTAGCTGCAGTGTCCTTATAGGCCTAAACCACAGTCTCACCCGTTATGATAGGTTGTCCTGTGTGATGATCTTTATAACATTGTGTCCTTATAAAGTGGCATCAACAAATGCTTTTGATGACCAGTAAATCAGAGTTTTCCAATATTTATCTATGCTAAAATTATACTATTTTTGTTGGAGTGTTCTATGGATAGCTGTTGTACCACCTTGCAAGCACATGTATGAATTGAGGTCGATAGGATGTGTACGAAAAGTGAACATTTTTTATTTACCTTCTGATAGCGCAGCATAAAGAAAAATGATATATTTTTTGCTTTCCAAATTCCTTAACATGTATTCATGTCACCATGAATTTGGCTAGGTTTTTAGTGATTTTATATATATCAAGTTAGATACACTGATTTCAGATCTGTCTGCCTGACACTCTGATTCTGCGCAGCACAGCTGTGAAGCTGTCCTGCGCTTGACAGAGACATTGTTCACACAGTTATTTTACAATGCCTGTTAATCGGAGGCTGTCTTTTCATAAACTATTCTCTTCATAGATTTACATTACACAAAATCATGTTTTGTAAGCCACTGCCTTAGTCTTTGCCAGGCAGCATGGAGACCAAATGTTATATCTTTTCTAATGCCAATGCTTTTCCAACAAGATGTCATCAAAAAATTGATTTAAACTGGTATCAAAATGATATATATCTGTAATCTATGCTTCTGTGAAGAGCCACAATTATCCCAGTAATTCTGAAGCCTATGCATTCAGAATTCACAATATGAAATGTAATCAGTAATCATGGTAATGTCTTGTTACAAAGCACTGACCAATACTGATGAATGTAATTGGGCCAGCATAGATGACAGTGGTCCAACATTGAACCAGCATTGAGTTAGTGTATGGTGTTGACTGAGCAGTGCTTCTTTACCAGAATGACGTGTATGCCAATACATCGGTGTGAAATACAGTTTAAAATTAAGGCAGTGATTGTGTTATTTGGGCATGCAGTTCACTAATCGCTGAGGGCTCAACAAGTTGAGCATGTTGAATTACATTCTATCTGTATGTATAATACAAGGTGATTTTTTGGGACATGATCAGAATGGCCAAGAAAAAACATTGGCTTAAGGAAGGGGATATACAGTAATATTTTACAATGCCGTCTACACACAGTAATTAAATGTTGTCCAAAGTATAATTCAATGTTCATGATGTTAATTTGGGAGAGATTGACTTAGCTCCTGTAAACTTGACACTTTAAAACAACGTTGCTTTAACATTGTCACTGGTCTTTTTTAAAAGCAACATCGGTTCAACGTTTTGTGATTACTGCAGTGGAGAATTCTTTTTGAGAACGAGCTGTTTGTCTATTGCTGGGTGAATGGCGATACAGTGTAACAGACAGTGACCTAACATTAGACCAATGCACATCTTGTGTTTGCCGGGTTCTGTTTCCATTCACACAATTAGCGCGACAACCATGGCAGATCAATGGGACAGTTATGTATCGATTTAGCCATTTCATATTCAAGAGCCGTTGCCATAAAAATATTGATGAATGTATAATATAGCAGAACTAAGGAGGGGCAGATGTCTTGAGGTCTATCTGCATTAACCCTTTAAGCCCTCACGATGCACCAAAGCATCATTTTAAATCCTAGCCTTCATTTTCCAACAACTAGGGGTTTTAGAACGAAAATTTCCATGCAACTGGTTGACCAAAACATGCAACTGGTTGACCAAAACATGGTGATTTTCTTTAATTTACCACCCACATCAAATCATCTTCATTCACTGCAAGTCGAGAATTGCGACAGCAATTCGCGGCTTGTAGTGGATGGAGTTGACAATGGAAAAGTCAGGCTTGAAAGGGTTAATCAATAATCTATCTGAAATGTTGCAGTGAAGAATGTTTTTTTTGTAGCTATCCAGTTAAACTAAAATTCACCACAATATTCATTATTAGTAGGCCCTAGTGGGTCTAAGATTCTTTTAATTGCATGACAACATTTTATGGTAAAACTTTGTGGTATATTTCCACCAGTAAATGTGATTAATTACCTAGCAGACACAATATGTTAGTCCTATGTTCATGATGTTGATCCAATGTTGGTCCACTTTCTACCACGCTGGACCAGCATCGGATCAACATAGGGCCAACGTATTATGCCTGTTGGGTAAAATTGTCAGGCGTGGTACACATCTGGCACTCCAGGGATGCTTTGGTTTTCAGACTTGCCTTTTGCGTCTTGCTTTTGTTTGTTGATATGAGACATTGCCTAACATATTGATAATATTTACATGTAAATATTGTTTCAGATTGAGAGCTACTTAAATATCATGATAAATGGCACAATTAATGAAATGGGTAATGTCCAGTCTGAGTCCAAGAAGTCAGAGTAACAAGAAGTGTACACAGCAATCATTTAAAGATGGAACTGGTAAAGACTCCACTGAGAGTGGAGATGAGCCTGTCCAAACAAATTCCTTCTTTAATGCATTGGGACTTGGTAAAGTTGATCCTGTTACAAGCACTTCCTCACAGGATAGTATTGATATCATACCACCAACTGCTGAAAACAGCAGCAGAGCATTGAAAAGAGAAAGGAAGAGTAAATCCCTGATACATCTGGATGGTAATGTACCGAAAGAACATGACACATCTGCAATGAAGAAAAAACACAAGAAAAAACAAGGTGCATTTTTAAAGTGTTTATTTAGAATTTTTTAGAGTCAAGTATTACATTTATTATATTATTACAGCCCTGGGTGGAAGACAAATATTATTGCCTGACACTTAAGGACTAGTGGAATGTGCTGTGTGACAAGCTAGATCTCTCTGTATACATGATATACAGACCTGTATATTCATGATACTTGGAACATAATATTGCTGTGCATGAGTGTAATTTAGGTAATTTATTCTCACTAGTCAGTGATCAATACCAATAGGGGTTTCTATCATGTCTATGGGACAGTTGCCCCCCACCCCCAGAGCCTAAAATATGGGATATTTAGATCCAAAAATAACGGGTCAACAATTCCCTCTTTAATTCAATTATTTTTTCCCTGTGATTAGTGGAAACAGAGCAGATTATTCCCCAATTCGTTATGATGCACTCAAGGGTAGGCCTACATCATTCTGAATATTGCCTTCATTTCTTGCCATGGCGATCTACATACGGTAGATAGGCCTATTTGTTCTATACATACTGATACATACTTTATGATGAGGAGGTCTTGATCAGTATCTAGGTCATCTGAGTGCATAGAAACTGACAATGATATAGTGGTACATGTAGTGTTGATAGAAAATAATGATCCTATGACCTTCATCATCAGAGGAACAACATCTTTAAAACACCCAGACAAGCCTGCCATGCATTAAAGCAAAATGATGTACCCGGTACCGGCATCTACATCATATCATATGTTAAACTGAAATAATCAAAGTTTTATATTTGTGATCGATAATTTTTTTTGAACTAGTTCAATCATTCACAACATGTTTATCACAAATAAAGTGTTAAATGACCATTAAATCAAGAACTACACTATATCAACATGTTCAATGAAACAGTTATTTGTAAGTTAATTTTTCAAGATCTTCCTGTTAGGTCCAGTGAACATGTTATTTTAGATTGTCAGGGTTTCCCCCAAAGCATCAAAGCATCATGGTACCATGATGCTTTAAACTTTTACCCTGATGCTTCAGTAATTCCCATGATGCTTTTCCAAATGCCATGATGCTTCAATAAAATCATTAAAAGCTCTCCCCAAACGTGATTAGCAGGATCAGGGTTAACATTGTTGAGGTTTTTATACACTAGTTGTTGTTTTTGTATTTCCAGATGTGTTGCCAATTAGGCCTGAGCATGAAAGCAAGCGAAAAAAAAAGAAAAAAAAGAAGGAAAAAGAAACAAAGACCGTGAGTGAGGAGCGATCATCTGGATTGTGCGAGTTAGAACATTCTGGTCATGGTGAATTACCTTTGAATAAAAAGACAACGTGCAGTGACAATTTTTCGAACAGGCATACAGCCATGGGCTCATGTCATTCACATGATAGACAATCTAATGTGGATTTGTTTAGTGGACTTGATGAAATGACATGTAAATCTCCAAAGATAAAGACATACAGTAGAAAAGATAAACAAAAAGTAGATGCTAAGCAGAAAAATAAATATGACTTTGTGGACATTGATCAATTCAATTCATCGAAAAAGAAACATAACACGAATGGCGATCAAGTAGATGGTGATGTCAATGTAGCTAAACACGTAGACAGTGCACTTAGAACTAAAAATAAGAAAAAGACAGATAAGTATATCATGCAAGAAAATACTGAACTTGACAGTTTAGCTGAGGATGTTGATAAGCTTTCTAGACAAAAGAGAAAGAGGAAAAGATACGTTATGCAAAATAATGGAAATAAAGACTTTGCCAAAATAACTGAGCATGGTGATGATATTTCTCATAGTAAAAAAAGGAAAAAAGATAAGAAGAGAAAAAACAGCGATATTGAAGTAAACAATCTAAATCAAACTGAAGATAGCGATATTTTTCCAAGGAAAAAGGGAAGTAATAATGACAAAAATTGTATAAAAGATAATGAGGATCATGAACTTAACCATGGTGACAATGTAAGTGAACCTAGTGATAATATTTTTCTAAGTAAAAAAAGAAAAAAGAGAAAAAAATTTAGCATAGCTGACAATCAAGCTGAAGATCATGATATTCTTCCAAAGGAAAAGGTGAATAACAGTGAAAGAAATTGTACAAAAGATAATGAAGATCAGGAACTTAATCATAGTAACAATGTAAGTGAACCTGGTGATAATGTTTTTGTAAGTAAAAAAAGAAAAAAGAGAAAAAAAGATAGTAAAGCTGACATTCAAGCTGGAAAAAATGATATTCTTCTAAAGGGAAATGAGAATAGCAATAAAAAAAAGTGTAGAAAAGATAATGAAAATCAGGAACTTGACCATGGTAACAATGTAAGTGAACCTAGTGATAATATTTTTGTAAGTAGAAAAAGAAAAAAGAGAAAAAAAGATAGTAAAGCTGACAATCAAGCTGTTGATAATGATATTCTTCCAAAGGAAAAGGGGAATGACAGTGAACAAAATTGTACAACAGATAATGAAGATCAGGAACTTAATCATGGTAACAATGTATGTGAATCTGGTGGTAATATTTTTGTAAGTAAGAAAAGAAAAAAGAGAAAAAAAGATAGTAAACCTGACAACCAAGCAAAAGATAATCTTCCAAAGGAAAAGGGGGATAATAGTGAGAAAAATAGTACAAAAGATACTGCAAATCATGGTAACAATGTGAGTGAGCCTGGTGATAATATTTTTCTAAGTAAACCAGGTGAGGATATTTTCCAAGGGAAAGATAGGAAAAAGGCAAAAAGAAAAGATTTGGATGAGAATCAATCTAAAAAGAGGAAAGTCAACTTATTGGAGAACGTTGATAATACACTTAATGATACTCAAGTAGGTCGGAGTGCAGATAATGGGTCTACATCTGAACAGAAAATGGTGAAGAAAAGGTTACTTTGTAAAAACATCCAAGACAGAGAAAACAATCTAGCAACAGTCATTGGAGATATTGAAGAACAAGACATTTCTGTGCGGCAATCTAAAAAGAAGAAAAGGAAAAAACATGAAAAGGAAATCATATTGGAAAATAATGGAGTTGTTGAACCAGAAGTAACAGATGTGGCTGGAAGTGGACTAGCAGAAGACGATGGGAGTGATAGTGAGACTCAAGCTGATAACAAAAATCCATTAGATGCAAACTACAGAAAGTATGCTGCTTCTAAACAAGAATTTCGTCAGAAAGGTAATAGTATTGTCTTCTGGTCACTTCATCATGTGTGGAGATTTTTTGCCCACAAGGCAGCATGACACCCATGTGACCTGACCTTGTTTACATAATCTAATTTCCCTCTTCTCTAACCTTCCCTGGTAATGTATGATACACAATCTTGCCTTGTATTGTTCAGGGTTGAATGTGAAATGTGTACGCAGCTGTGCTGTTTGGGGTCTGTTTTTTATCATTACACAAGCATTTGATCATTCTGCTGAAAACCAGAAAGATATGAAAATATTTTAGAGCCTGTCTTGTACAGCTTTATAATTAAAATTGTGTCCGTTCATTTGACATTACAGGTGGAAGGTTCACTGGTTAAACCACTGCTGTGCAGTTTGTTACTGTCACTCTTGTTTCTGAATCATAAAAATTGGATGAGTATTGGATTCCACAATTGTAAGACCGTAAAAGGGATGATATTTAGTTTCGATTTATTAATGAAGTATATATTTTATTAGACAAAAAATAATGCTCAGTCAATTAAAAAATATAGATATATATAACATTTAAACCGTATATTGCAGGTTAGTAGCCACGGTTTATAACTGGAATTATGTTTGGTAAAATATATTTTAAAAAAATCGAAACTCAGTGTGAGGTTTATAACCAGGCATTCCGAGTTGAGGCATGACAATTCGCAATCGAAATTGGAGTGTTTGCTGGGACTGGCAACCAACCGGCAGATCTGGTATCGTCACCTGCATCAGTGTGAGATTTGTCACCTGACTGTGAAGTCTATCAACCATCTGCACCCCGATGTGAATAAAAAAATGAGCTATTTTCAAATTAAACTCTTATATTAATTGCTACATACTTGTGTGCCACGAATTATTTATGTTGAAAAAATGTCACGATGGTAGCTGATTTTAAACGTCACATGTACGTAATATAAATTTTTGCATAGTATGTTATAGCCTTATTTTTCATCAACATTTTACAGATAATGTGGTTGTTGTGTCGTCATGGTAGTTAACCCTTATCCTGCTATGTTAATTTATTAAAATTTTTAGCACTTGAAGTTATGTCTTGCTACTGCGACCCACAATTTCAAGTGGCTGAAAGCTACTGATATTTGGTTAATTCGAACTCAAATATTTGCAAATCTTGACACAAACACTCATTTCATTCCCAATAACATTGATTTGGTCGACTAATAAAACAGATTAAAAACGACAATAGTTGTGATCAGCAGGATAATGGTTAATGTCTAGGTGATGATCACATCTATACCTGTTTTCAGCCTGTTTTTTTGTCTTTCAAACAGGAAAATTTGAAGTTAAATGATAATCACATTTACTAGATTGCCTTAACCCTTAGAGCACTGATGTCGACTACACTAGACATTCTGTGATTTTACCCCCTTTTACTAATACCTGTATAACCAGTTGTTAAAAATAAAATGTGCTTTCAATCCTAAAACACTGACATGTTGGGACCTAAATTTCACAAATAACACAAATTTTCACTTGAAGTTGTGGATCGCGGTAGCGAGACACAACTTCAAGTGGCTGAAAATTTAAATTTCTTAGCTCCGTTCTCCAAGGGTTAAATTATTATTCAAATTGTGTATATTTAAGTGATTTTCACCCATTTGAAATAGTGGATTTCAGTGGCGAGACCGAATTTCAAGTGCGTAAACATTTTAATTCTGCAATTTAGAACTTCAAAATGTTTATGGTTTAAGCATCGTTTCTGTGTGGAGTACTGCTTATGAGCAGCCAACCTCCTATGAGAAGACACTTTGCCATTCCCCAAAATGGCATTTTAAATACAAATGAACCTCCTTTCGGCAGTCAACTGCGCTAACAGGCCACTTTTCCTGTGTCACAAGCGTGGCTGCTCATACTGGTTCTACTGTATTACAATAATTGGTCTTATCACACATTATTGGAATTTGATCGCAATATCAAGTGGGTAAAAAGTGAAATTTAGTATAATTTAGTATTTCCAAAGTTTCTCATCTTCTCCTCGCCGGACACCGTTAAGGTCAGGTCATCAAGTGATCAGCATCAGGGTATCACTGTACAATTGAATAACAATTCAATAACCTAAAGTGTATACTCAGAAAGATAGGGTTTGAAAGCATTGTTTCATCATGGCAAATTATATTATCATAATTGGCCTGATTGCACATGATTATTGCAATTTTATTTTTATTTTATTTGCAAGTTTATGTAGGTCATCATAATTATGTAAATCTACATTTAAATCAATGGGATAAAAAATATTCAGCGATCAAAATATTTAATTGTATTATCTGCCGGCATAGTATTTTTGATTCTCCTACTAACATTGAATGTACATGTAGTCAATACAGGTAATATATCCTAATAGTAATAGTAGATGAGAGAATACAATTTACAACTTTGAGGGATCCTGCATTATCCTGTGGTAACAGTTTCTCTGCTTTCTCTAACAACATTCTTTTCGTGATGGAAGCAAGTTTCAAACCACCAAAACAGCAGATGCCTAAATTGATGAAACAATCTGATGGTAGATGCTAAATTAACCAAATAATTCATTTTGGGAGATGTTCTATTCTCATAAATTAGACTTTTGTCGTCTTCAAGTTTTCTTGCATTTTTCAGGTGAAAGCATTTTTAAATTTGACAGATGGACAAAACTGGAGCTGAACATATTAGTGACAAATATTGAAACATATGCTAAGGTATGTCTTTGCCATAAAGAATTCCACCTTTTCCCTCTATACGTTTTGTTTTGGGCACATGATAAATAAAGGAACTCCTTGGGATGAGAATTTTCAATTTTGTCGATTTAAATAAATTAATTTGTATGAAGCTATATATAGCCTACTGATCTTAAATAAAATACAAAACAGTAAAAAAAGACAATGTTAAAGCACCGAAAAATACGAAACTAGCTCTTTTTCCAAGACTTAAATTGTAATGTAAATAAGGTTGTTTACATCATACAGCACATCAGAACACAGATACTGACCATCTCAAACAGAACCGATTATCTGCTCAACGCTGTGCTGACGGCATCACCATGTGGCCCAATGCTGTAGGAACATTTAAAGGTCCTTTAGCAGGTGTTTAGGTATACAAAAATTTGTTTGTGTTTTCAGCGGATTCATAAAAACATTGATAAAAAAAATTAATCTAAAAGCTCGGAAAAAAAATAATATCATGATCTGTGAAATACACTACTTCATTACAAATTAAGAAAGAAAATTGATGTCATCCCAAGGAGCCGCTTTAAATATGTATACCCAATATTACATGTATAGGGATGCTTACACATTATATGACAGTGCTTGGTATTTCCTGCCGTCACAGTCACAACATGCATTATCTATCTCGACAACATATGTTGTGATTGGGAAATTCTTTCTGGTCCAATACACGTACATGTAATTATATATATTATTATTGCACCAAGCTTTATAAGTGAGAGAATGGATACCAATATGAAAATGTATCTCAAAATTTTGTGAACACAAACTGTTTTCAGAATTTTAAAAACAATAATTTTTATTTAAAATATTTGAGTGGTTTATCAAGCTTTTTTCATATATTAAATACTAAGTGCTTTTTTTACTTTGGGTGGGTGGCATGGTTGTTTACTAAGGAGAAAAAAACATATTTATTCCAAATGGTTGAAGTAACCTTTAGAACTATAGAACTACGTGTAGCTGTTCAAGCCTGAGAGTACATTGTCAGCAAAACTGACCTAATGTTAGTCCGACATTTATACCACACAATTTTTTGGTACTTTCTCTCCAATTTATCAATTGCACAACCTGTCTGCGACAGGCGCAGTGTATTGTAAATTTTCGAACGATGCAAATTAGCCACTGACTATAATATTGTACTTTCGTCCACCAAAAATATGTTGCCCCGGGCAATATGCCAGCGGTGAACCTTGTAGGTTTAAAAAAACCGATTTGCACAAAACCAAAGCTTAAACAATGGATGGTTTAGGAGACTTTATGTTTACATTATTGCTATAAAAATTTACATATAGTAATATATTATCTTACAGAATATCTTCAAGGGGAACGTGATGAAAATGGCAGTATTCCTTGGATTGGATCCGGACAGAACTGCTAAAAATATTCCTCTAAGGGAGAGAAAAGAACACTTAAATCAAAGACATAATATTTTGTCTTTTATATGTAAGAAAACACATCATTTGGGTATAAATTACCATGATTACTAGCTTTGCGCCTATGGATTATGAATATAGATTTGATCCATGGTTATTTATTAATTGCCTATATATAATATTTTACATGTATTATGGCATTGAAATTATTGAAATACAACATTTATTTGGCATGCAAGGGTCATTGTTAAAAAAAATTGTCATGTTTAATAGGTAAGGTGTGCCACTTGTCTTAAATACATTTTTGGTCAGCTGCATATGGCCTCTAAATATGGTGTTGATGTTTGGTCTAATTTACTATCGACGTGAAAATGCCTTTAATTGAATACCCACATTATCAGATTATAGTTGTGTGAAAACACAAATGTAACAACATTTTTCATAATCATCAAAAGCAGCATACTTTTCTTTTTAAACAGATACATATTAAACTACTATGGCTGTTGTTATCAACGTAATACATGGACAAACTTCCTTGAAAACTGCGCTATGAAGAAAAAGAATAAATTTTACTTTAATAAAAAGAAAATGTGAGCTCACCCGAATAATGTAACATGAAGAAATAATTTTTCTGACCCGTAATTTATTAGCAGGAAAGATATTTTAAATAGTGTGGCTCTATGTTTAAATAGATTTCTTTATGAACATAATATGCATACACTGTACTTTATTTATTTATTTTGCAGCAAGGGGATTAAAAAGACATCCATATGATATACTCATGCATGCCAAAGATCACTTTCCTTTCCAGTCGAAAAAACAGTAAGTTCATAAAAATTCAGAAATTATCATTTTACAATATCCCCGCACATAAACATGCATGCAATTATATTTTAAGATGCACTTAGTATTCCAATATAAGGGCATGCACGAATATTCAAACAAAAAAAAACGCCATGCACTTATATTCAAACATGAAGTATATATTCTATTTGAGCATAAAAAAATACAAACTTTTAAAATTTGTGCAATTTTAGACCGATAATAGTGTGCCTTCATTAGCACTACCATGGTGTAGCACTTAGCATCATATAACATGCATACATGTGAGGAACAAAATCGTCTTCACTCTTAACGTCAATATTTCCATAGCTGTAAACAGATAGTTCACGCCCTTGTCTATATGGACTGACGAAAGTTTAAAGTATAGTCATTGTTATCAAAACATTAAATACTGTTCACGGTAACTGAACGTTAGAGTAGTGATGTAATTGTCGCAACTCCCTCCCATTTGTGTTAATTAGTTTCTCTAAGCACATTTAGTGTTCAACCACGAACCTGTCTGTCTGTCTTTCAAATGGTTGGCTTAGGTTGGTGTCAACAGGCTTAAGAATGAGGATTATATATTATTATATTATATCTACCCTAACAATGTGAAGATAGCCTATGTTGTTTTTACTGTGGTCGTGCAACAGTAATCTCTTTTTGCCACAGTGCCTTATCTCTTTGCTATTTGTTATTCATGTGTTATTCATTGTTTTAGGAGGGATGGGGAATTTTGGTCTTTTGACTATTTTTCAAGATGACAGCACACCCTATTTTCTTGTAAGCGCTCTCCAGCCTGAATTGCTGAAATGATTTGTGAGATGTTTGAAGCAAATGATAACCCATACTAGTGCCACAATGTGATTAGATTTTGCACAATTATGAGATTACCATTAGTACATATTTGGGGCAAGGCAGATATCAATTAAAAAAAAAATTCTAAACATTATTAGAGTTGGCCAACATTTTGAAACATTTACCACAAAGAACCATTTTGCAAGATAATGCCCTACTTATTTTTAAGCACTTTGTTGAACCACTCAACTGATTGACGAGATGGTCAAAGCAAATGAAAGACTACATCTACTAGGAAGCATCCCTAAGCTACAATTACATAATCATATGTGTACTGGTACCGAATCACAATGATCATTCATATTATTATTGGCAATGATCTGTTGATATGTTAGAAATAAAATTATAAATTATTTATTCAGCTTTTCGGAAGAAGAATTGAAGAAAGTGAAAGAGCTACATGATGATGGACATGCTTGGGTGGCTATAGCTTGGCAACTGAAGAGATCTAAAGATTCAGTTCGTGCAGCTTATATGAGAAATACTATACCTGGTACGTCATAGTGATTTAATGATATGATACAGTAGTACAAAATATATAATTATTTAAGTGCTAGGATCGACTTTTAACGTCTGAATCTGCACTAAGAGATAAAAATATTTTTTAAAGTACATACCTGTAACCCCTGGTGATTAGCAGGCAAAGGGTTAAGTAGACTTCCATGACTTCCTAACAAGCTGCAAAATTATAACCTTGGTCTGGGTGGGCGCTATAGTCGAAATGAAATTAGCCACAATCTCTGGCTGTGGCTAAAAGGACATAATTTCACGTCTCTGATCTCTGTTTTCCAATTGGCGGTGGCAAAAGAGGTTCAAATAAGTTTAGTCACAAGGGAAATCCTGTAGCATTTGGCGAAGTGGCGCGTGCGAGATCTCACCCAGTTGGTCAATGTTCATGATTTGTAAAATCTGGATTATGCACATTTCTTGTAGACCGGAATGTTTGTAGCCTGCGATTTCAGAAAAATGGCAGCAAATCAAATTTTACATCTTATTTAGCACTTTCCCTACTGAGTTCTTCTGCTACACTAGTTACAATAATTTTTTTTGTAAAATTAAACTTTTGCATCTACCAGGACATTTTGTTGCAATGGAGTATCTTTTACTTATTCGGTAAAATTGTGTCACAGGTACTTGATGTTTATTATTGAGGGTGTGCATACTAATTGCTCCAATTTGTGCAAGGGCCTATATTGTGCTATGATGTCTATGGTACTGTGCACTTTAAAAAACCCTTGAAATCATTAGAGTTGCTGCTGCAATATTGCTAGGATGTGCGACTTAACCCTTTGGACCTGATGTACCGATATACAGGGGAACATTGTTAAAACACGATCGTTGGGGTCCAATAACTCAAATCGTGTTGTAAGTGAATCTTGTTATACAGGAATGAATCGATCGTACAACATTATCATAGCGGTCATATTTACATGTTTCTAAGACGTATTACAGTTAGATTGATTAATTATTTATAGTATGCCTTTATTAAAATACCGGTAATAAAAATAACTTATCAAACACAAAGGAAAAGTTATTCATTACTTAATCTGTTAATCATGTTAATAAGACAAATGTGTGTGTTTATAGTAACAGCCCCTGTGCGTTATGACCGCACTACGACATTCACCTGGTCAAAGTGTGAATATACAAACACGCTTGGACGGCTCATAATGTTGGTCCAGCGGCGTAGAAGGTGAGCCAACATTAAGCAAGCATCAGGTCAACGTCTTGTGTTTGCTGGGAAGGCGGCAATCCCCAGCAAACTGAAGACCCAGACTCGATGCTGTTCTAATGTCGGCCCACTGTCTGCGACGCTGGCCCAATGTCAATCGAAGATAATGGGCCAACATTGAATCAGGGATTTGCCAGACAGGTGTCTGTCTGGAAACTGTGCCATGTCTGGCGACCCTGTGGATGCTAGTGTACAATATAATAATATATTTGAGCAATGTATTATCATCCAGAATCATGTATACATTAGGTCTACTTTTTATTTATATGCCTGGTTATATTAAACCACACACAAATTTTAAAAATATCACATTTTAGTAGTTATATTTCTGTTCATTTACCTTGAATAAGATAGTAGTAGAATTACTGCCCGCTGATCAGGCAATGTCGGGGCGACGCCACAAGGGTTACTTGTAATGACAGATATGCATTGTGTTTTCTTTATCTAGCACGATGCTATCCCACTGCACTATTTCGTCCTACAAATATGGCAATATGTTTGAATTATGATACAATATTAGTTTAGTAAATTCATAGCACAATTTTTCTAATAGGAATTTAGTAAGAAATAATTGTTCTGATATAGCTTGCTATAATCTGCTTAAATTATAACACGATATTTACACAACTTTTATTCAAGAGTATAACACGATACATGGATGATCAAAACGTCACAACATGACGCAACACTGCTGATTGCACGGGATACACAGATGTTGGCACCGCGCTGGTCCAACATTGAGACAATATTGAGCATAGCGTCACTGTTAGTTGACTAACTGTTGTGTGAACGCTGTGACAAGCACAGTGCTTGTGTTGTCAGCATTAATGAATCGGCGCTGAGGCCTCCCTGTTTTGATAAATTGTGTAGGTGTAACAGCTGGCTTTTATAACACAATTTTCTGGAAGAGAACCTAGAAAAGGGGTATAAAATTTTGGGGTCCATGACCTTATAGTGCTATAACCGATCCGTGCTGTAACGATTCGTGCTATAACGATGTTCACCTGTATTGGTATTTTTGTAACGTCATATATACCAAAGTACCAATTTATAGGTATGCAATTAATCATTTCAGGTGTGACATAATCACAAATATTGTTCAGTGAACCAAGTAAATAAAACAATAGAATACTAATTATGAATAAAATTATTATGTCATAATTTACAGTCTCAGCAAGCCACAACATTATTATAATAATAACAGAGTATTACTTTGTGAATTCGGTCAGGATAGTTGTGTTGAGCCGTTAAAAATTTACCACTTAATGTAATGGTCAATAATAATATCACCAATACGGCCTACTGCTCCAGGTGGCTCGGGTTTAAAGGATTTAAACAATATTTATTCGTTCTTCCATATTAGTAAGCATTGTTTCAGCAAACTGTCATTTCACAAAATAACAAACACGCATCGGATATACACAACTGAAAACAGCATAAAAATTCATAATATATAATGTCTTAAACCCATGTAAGTCTATATTTTTGCAAATTTTACTTGGCGTCATGAAAATACACGTATTATCATGATTTTCCTGAATAAAAAAGATATTTGTTATTTGCATTTACATGCTTACCTTGCATACTTTTCTGGGATTCCTTCTGGCTTTGAATCAGTAATGCAATATAATCATTTATTTCTATTTTGGCTCCCTATGGGACATGTAAAGTCTTTGTAAGAATATTGCTTATCCCTCATTTCTACTTTTAACATGCTGCAGTAACCGTTAGCTGGCAAAAACTAATCATGTCTTCATGGCAGGGTCTCACGCTGTTTTAATTTTTTATTTTGCAGTAAAGTGTTTTGTCAGTAAAGTGTTTTGTGCTAATCCTATCTGTATTGTATCACAGCCATATCCACCAGAGCTTAGCGTTAATATGCGGTTAACTTAACCCAACTCAAAAATTATAATAAGCTGTATACAGGAATTACGCACAGACAAATGGGGAATTCCTCACATATTAAGAATATTGTATGCATGAAATCTTTTATGAAACATAAAAGACCATTTTGACATAAATTATGCTGTCCCCATCAGCCATTTTTATTTATTTGTCACAATTTTCACCAAATATGATTTTATCAAATACATCTTATAAGGTATAACTCCATACAGGTGGAAAGTGTCCTGACTATGCACTTCGAACTCCCTGCAGATAGACTTGTCTCCAAAACTCTGTATCACATAGTAAAGTGGGAGAAGTGGGGTACAGACAGACACCTGTGTGATCAGTTTATCTGTGGGCTGAGATGTGTGCACTGTCTGTGTGTGATTGGTGATACTGCACAAAGTCAAAGATAAAAAAAAATGCTTGTTAACGCGATAACTTAAAAATAATGGTTGAATCTCGCCACTTTTGTATGTGAGGTTATCCAGGAGTATGGAAATGACCTAACAAGATTTTCAACTTCTCACCCATAATCAAAATGGCCGCCAGCTGGTGACTAATTTTTTTCAGATTTCATAATAGTACCTTGATCATGTGATCTGTGAATCTATTGGCATTATCCGTTTTCATGTACAACCAAAAACGAGGCTGTGACGGCCATCTTGATTTTAGCAATTTTGATAAATCAATTTTATGTTCAGTTAAATGTTGAAATCGGGAACACCATTTTTGGGGGATCTGTGAGTCTATTGGTGAGATCCGTTTTCATGAGCAACCAAAATTTTGAGTCAATGGGGTGTCTGCTTGCTTGCACTGTATTTTTTCATGATTGACTTTACATGTACCGGTACTGTCATGATATTTATCATCATTTTCACCTGGCCTGATAAAATTATTGTTTTTGTCATCCTGATTTTCATTTTTGAAGAGGTTTTCCCTGCATTATAAAAGCAAATTATTTTAAGATAGATAAGATGTGTAAATTGAGGTTTGTTGGCATTGCAACATTATATGCCATGATTGTTGTTTCCATATATATATTCAATTTGTTTTGTTTGCAAAAGCTAAAGAAAAAAGTACCTGGCAAGAGGAAGAACAGAAGCGGTTGGTGGATGCGGTGAATTTAGAGCTGGAGGAGGAAAAAGATATTGATTGGGTGTTTGTATCTATAAAAGTTGCAACCAGGGACTCTAAGCAATGCAGATCTCAATGGTAAACTCACATTAATAATTAATGTGGGAGATTTCATTACCCTTAAAGTGCCGAATTAATTTGTAGAAAACATCGCAAGATAATAAAATGTACAAGATAATAAAATAATTATTTAATGATTTTTATCCCCCGCCCGACAAAGTGGGGGCGGGGGGTATTGGCGTCACCTCGGATGTCCGGCCGTCGGTCCGTCCGGCGTCCGCATTTTCGTTTCCGGAGTAAAACACTGTAACCCGAGCATTAATTTCTCTAATTTTTGACACACACATCCCTCAGGGGGTGTAGATGTGCCTTTTGGGGTTTTTGAATTTTTACCTACTTGATTGGCCGGCCATAAATAACTTTAATATGCCTGATATCTGGCAAACCGTGCCAGATAGCTGGACCATTACTATAAAACCAAAGTGCGGTTTCAGGTAGGAATATGCTCTGAAAATTTTTCACCTCGAAAAAAATCAAAATGGCCGACTATCGGCCATAATTAACCTTAATATGCCTGATATCTAACAAACCGTGCCATATAGCCAGACCATTACTACAAAAATTAATGTCCGGTTTCAGGTAGGGATATGCTCTGAAAATTTTCACCTAGAAAAAAAATTTAAATGGCCGACTATCGGCCATAACAACTTTAATATGCCTGATATTCGACAAACCGTGCCATATAGCTAGACCATTACTACAAAACAAAATTTGCGGTTTCAAGTAGGGATATGCTCTGAAAATTTTCAACTTGATCAAATTCAAAATGGCCGATTATCGGCCATAATTAAATTTGATATGCCTGGAGCCGGACAAACCGTGCCAGATAGTTAGATGCTCTAACCTTCACAATTGGTATAATTTGGAAAATCATGATGATAAAAGTTATTTGTACAATTCTTGGACTTTTCTGATCCAAAAAATAATATGATTTCAACTTTTTTATGTACCGGACATTTGGTACAAATTTGTATAAATTAAAAATGGCAGACAAATAAAATGGGCTGATTGTTATTAAAGTTTTTAAACGTGCACAGGAGAAGCAAAGTGAGTCATTGTCTAAACCGTGTACCATCCATTCACGCCCCTTTCGAAACCCCATGAATATAGTTTCAGAGCGCATAAAATGCTACACAAAAACACATAAAATAAAATCTACCAACTAAATTCAACATTGATAATGCATTAAATCTATTCACAGCATCAGCCCTTGGAACAAAAATTCCATAGGATATATACCAGTCCAATAAATACTATAAAACAAAATGTATGGTTTCAGTGAGTGATATATATATATATATCCTCTAAATGGCAACTTGCTCAAATTAAAAAAATGCTGCCTGGCGACCATCATTGACTTCAATATCTGTAATATACACAGCAATCTAGATAGGTGCATCATTATTGTAGAACAGAATGTGAGACTTCAGGGAAGTATGCACCCTGTAAAATTTCTATCACGCGGGCGGGGCGGGGGATTATGGTGGCGGCTGGCCTCTTGTTAACCCTTTCACTGCGGATGTCGCACTAATGCGACATTGTGCTACACTGCGGAACTAGTAAGGTGATTCACTTGGTTGTGGTTGTGACGGCTCCCAGTCACCCTTATTGGAACGCAAGCATGATAGCAAAGACGTGGATTTTTTCAAGCCTTCCACACTCGATAATGACGTCATGATATAAAATAATAACTATGGTTGGGAATCCCCAGTTATGACGGATCTGGTAATAAAAAGGTCAATTTCAAATAATTACGCAATATGACGTCATATTTTGAAATAATTTTGCAGCGAAAGAGTTAATAAAGTTATTTTACACATTTTTCAATTTCATTTCAATTAAGGATCTATCGTTTCTGGAATAATATTAAAATTAACATGTTTTTTGTTCTCATTTACCACATCACGATATAATCTGAAGTGATATGTATTATAAGATTAACAAATGTGATGTGACGTCCCAAAATCAGGCGGAATGCATCAAATATGGATCTAGAGAGAATGAACACATGTAATCATGAAAATGTTGTTTTTTTTCTCAAGGTCTATTTAGTTGCTGTTTCTCAAAAAACTGATCAATATAACATTTTTTATCCACTCTGTTACTTGATTTTGATTAATGTGTATTTATGTACATGTATAAAAAGACAATTGTCAAAAAAATTAAGTCACTGTTCTTAGAAAATGTGCAGCACCGGACACATTTTTGGCAAGTATAAACCCTTTTTAGGCCTCAGCCAAAATTTTGGCGGATGTGTATTGGCGTCACAAGGCGCGTCCGTGCGTCTGTCCGCCACTTTTTAGAACTATAACTTGTTTCACATAACTGGAATGCACATTAAACTTCACATATAGGTTAAGCATGACTAGAGCTTGACTAATTTCATATTTGACCTTTCTGTGACCCCTATGACCTTGACTTTTTTCCGATCGACAATTTTTTTGTTAATGCGATTTACTCAACATTTTTTTATGTTTCGCTCCAAAATTTATACCAGATGTCCATTTCACTAATAGCTCGGATGAGTTTGAAATTGGGCGAGATGCGGACAGAAACTAGGTCATGACGGCCAAAATGGCCGATTATCAGCCATTATTTTTTTAATATGCGTAATATCTGGAAAACCGGACCAGATAGCTAGACCAATACTATAGAACAAAATGTGCAGTTCCAGGTAGGGATATACCATCAAAAATTTCAACATGATAAAATTAAAAATTGCCGACATGCGGCCACTTCAGATCGTCAAATTTTCTCGTTAACGCGATTCACTCAATATTTTTTCATGTTTCGCTCTAAAATTTATACCAGATATCAATTTCACTAATAGCTCAAATGAGTTCGAAATTGGGCAAGATTCGAACAGAAACTAGGTCATGGCGCCCAAAATGGCCAATTATCGGCCATTATTTTATTAATATGCGTAATATCTGGAAAACCGGACCAGGTAGCTAGACCATCACTATAGCAGAAAATGTGCAGTTCCAGGTAGGGATATACCATGAAAAATTTCAACATGATAAAATTCAAAATGGCCGACCTGCGGCCACTTCCGATCGTCAAATTTTCTCGTTAACTCGATTCACTCAAAATTATTTTATGATTCGCTCCAAAATTTATACCATATATCCATTTCACTAATAGCTCGAATAAGTTTAAAATTTGGCAAGATTTGAACAGTAACTAGGTCAAGGTGGCCAAAGTGGCTGAATATCGGCCATTATTTTTTTAATATGCGTGATATCTGGAAAACCGGACCAGATAGCTAGACCATTACTATAGAACAAAATGTGCAGTTTCAGGTAGAGATATACCGTAAAAAATTAAACTTGATCAAATTCAAAATGGCCGACCCACGATTTCAATAATCGCGGCGGGCTATTGTCGAATGTGCTCTTGTTTTAAATGATTTTCACTTTGAAATGATGATTAGAGGCTAAGGCCTTTCTCCGTCGCCGAAGGGCCTTGTTGTTGCTTGTCATAGGTCACAAATGGGTGATCATATGGAATTCAAAATGTTGCATAGCTCAACAAATCTTAAATTAACTTAATTTAAAACAAAATAAATTGTTCCAAAATACCGATGAAAATAATTGTGTTATGGCAATTTTGCCCGATTTTGATGATTTATATTCACAATGACACTCAATACCAATTGTACCAACAGTAAAGTTGCAATACATACTATATTGCAAACACATTGCATTTAAATAAAATTCCTTTAAATATTTCATTTCTGCTTCCAGGGAAAGAAATTTAAATCCATCCAACATTTCTGGAAAACACTTCACTACAAAAGAACAGAAAATTGAGCTGCTGAAAATGTAAGGTTTTCTCTGCTATTATATTTTAGAAATTTTCTGTCGAAACTCTTAATGTTGTATGTTTTCTCTGCTTAATTAGTTGCATCCCCCATTTGGCTGAACACTCTCTCTTTTAAATTGTCTGCAACCTGCCACACTGTTCACCACAGCTGCTGCTTTTTGCATTGACCACTGATTCCAAGCATCTACATGTTTTTTTTTTTTTAAATTTTACAGATCATGATAATCAAATTTTTAAATTGGGAAAACAATAAGAATCCCTAATACACTAGTACCAGGAATGCTTTGTGCTATTGTCAGGACTTTAGGACCTGTTTTCAGCTACTGTCGTGCCTTTATAGGCCCACCTGATGAAAACAAATGTCCTCCGAAATTCTAAGATACCGTCTGGATTACTTGATGACTATTTTTAGTCAGCTTTTCAGGTGAAAAAGGTGGGCTATTGCAATTACAGTTAGTCGTGGTCGGTGTTGGTGTTAACATTTGCTTGTGGGCAAGATAAGTTTTTCAAGTATCCTGCTCAAATTTGTTACGCATGTTACTAATGAGCATTTCTAAGACAAGTTCAACAAAAATTCAAAATGGTTGATTTATTGCAATTTTTCACGTTTTATGTCATTAATTTGACCTTGTGGGCGTGATTTCATGTGTCCAGCTCCAAATGTTTTGCATGTTACTTATGACCCGTTCTCAGACACCTTTCAATAATGGCTGAACTAAAATTCAAAATGGTCGATTTATTTCGATTTTTCGCATTTTACGGCAATAAATTAACCTTAAAAAGATTTCTATGTATGCTGCTCAAATTTGAACTGCATCTTGCTAATAACCAGTTCTCGGACAAGTTCAATATTAAATTGCTGAAAAAAATTAAAATGGCAGATTTATTTCGATTTTTCACATTTTACGTCAATAATTTGACCTTGTGAGAGTGATAACTTCTAAACTTTTTCATGTATCCTGCTTAAATTTATACTGCATGTTGCTAATAACCAGTTCTGGACAAGTTCAATAATGGCGACTGGCTATTGTCTAGTGTGTTCTTGTCCAAGAAACAGCCATTCCTCTTCACATTTATTAATTTTCAGTGTATTTTCGTAAACATACTTGGTGTCCTCTCAAGGTACTCTCTCAAGGGAATTTTTTTGCTGGTGAAAGTCTTTAAGGTCCTGGAAATCTTAAGAGTTTTACCATGCAAACTTTCCGTCCGGAAAGACATTGAAAATAGCCTCTTGTCCTGAAAAGTTATGGATTCGGGGATACATTAAAATCCCCCCAAAAAATGATACAAGCTAACCTCATTATCACACGAGTCATTACAACACCGATCGGTTATAACATGGTAAGGTCATGGACCCCAAAAATTTAAGACCCCCTTTCTAGATTTTCTCCAGAATACTGTGTTATAAGTTCTAAATCTACAAGATGTCTTGAAAAAGTAAGCAGTATATGCCTCCCGTATACTAATCTACAGCCGACAACACCAACACGTGTTTGACTCTGGGCATTCTTTCTCCGGTTCACTCAGCAAATGTAATTCATTATGATTAGTGTTGAAACAATGTCCCGTCAACGCTGGGTCAATATATCGGCTGAGTTGCCGACAGACTGGAGGAAAATCTCACAAACTCTTGTAAGATAATTGATTGGGTCAGACTCCTGGTTGGAGTCAGAAAAAAAGTAAGGATATGAATCAATCGGTGTGAAGACTGTGCTTGATTTGCAATGACACTCTACTATGTTATCCACGTTTATCATATTGTGTGCTGTTAAATATTAATAGTGATCACGTAAATAAATAATCAATTAATTAAATACATCATGGTATATGAGTAATTACACACTGCGCACAGTGGTATAAATATAATAATGTTTATTTAAATAATGAATAACTGTTCACCTATTGTGCCATTACTTATTTTTATTATCGCCGATTCAGTATTATAATATTGTTATTATTATAAGGTATAGCTGTAACATAACACATGTCCCTAATACCTATGGAAACGTACATGTAGCCCATGCAAACAAGAAAACTTATAATTATGATTGTACTTCTATTATTACTCATTTGTTTTTGGAATCGTTTTCCGGTTGATTTTTTCTTGATTCATTTATAACACGATTTGACTTATTTAACCCCACTGACCGTGTTATAACAATATCTTCACCTGTACCATTTGATTTAAGTTTGTTCACAAAATTATTCTTCAAGGGACCCTGTGGGTCAATTTTGTCAATTTTGAAAATTTAAATCATATGAAGCTATACAGCCTACTGATCTTAACTAAAAATACAAAAAAAGTATAAAAAAACAGTTTTAAAGCACCGAAAAAGAGTGAAATCGTTATATAATCCAGGTCGTATATTGCCATGTAAACAAAACAAGTCAGCAATATACAGCACTTTGCACAATATACACCCGACGACATCAGCATTGACCTTTGTGTGACTTCGGAAAATTTTGTCATTAACGCGATTTACTAAGCAATTTTCTATTTAATCTCTTCAAAAGTTGTGCCATATTTCTATTTCAGCAATAGCTGTTGTACTTTTGCATGTAGGATTTACGCTCTTTATCTGTCTGTTTTGCAGTCCAAGTGCATGTCCTAAAGCGTAAATGTCATAAAACCTGAAGAAATACTTCATATTTTAAAAGATTATAAATTCGAAAATATGCGTAATTTCTGAATAACCATACCAGATAGCTAGACCATTACCATAAAGCAAAATGTACATTTTCAGAGAGGGAAATGCAGTAAAAAATTTAACTAGATAATATTCAAAATGGCAGAGTGGACTTGTGGCCATTATTGACTTTATTCTGTGTAATATCTGGAAAACAGGTGCCTGATAGCTACTAGACCATTACTATAAAACAAAATGTGCACTTTCAGGGAGGAATATGCCCTGACAAATGTCAACTTGATCTTGTTCCTATATATTGCACCAACACATTTCTAGTTAGTTATATTCTATAATATTGTAGGAATTGAACTCTTTATCTGTCGGTTTTGTAGTCCGAGAGCATGTCCGAAAACTTAAATGTCATAAAACCTAACAAATACCTCATTACTTTAATTTGCATAATTTTGATTTTGAACTTAAATTGACTTCTTATTTAATGCTTATTTAAAGTTTATCTTCTCAACTTCCATTCATTTAATTTCCAGGATACAGAAGCAAGGAAAGGAAAATGTTACTGAAATAAATTGGAGATCTTTAGAAGAACATTTCCGGTAAGTGTGTTTTCAATATCTAATAAATGCCCAATTTCCAATAAACGCCCACCCCCCCTGATTTGAAAATAGCTCCACGCATCATGCACACTATATGATCATAGGCGCCCATCCCCCCTGTAATCTCAGCGGGTATTCCAATTAACGCCCCAGATGTTTATAAGAATAAATGCAGTAGAATAGTGTGTAGGCTTGTTGTTTTTTCACACAGCCTAAAACAATTTTGCCTCGCTCCGCTCACCTCTGTTAACTCTTTAACCACCAAATTATTCAATTGGAATTTTCACCCACTTGAAGTTGTGTCTCGCTGACGCGATCCACAACTTCAAGTGAGTGAAAATTATTTAGATTTGACAAAATGGAGGTCAACTCTTTTCAAATCGTGCTGATTGGTAATGTCAAATTATGGCTTTAACATGTTTAAAAGGCGGCATTGAATGTGGTGATAATTAAGTGAAAAAAACAATATATTCGGCATCGGCGGTTAAAGGGTTAACCCTTGAGTTGTAGGCTGTATATAACATATACTGTTTGAAGAATGTTTCAAGGAAAATCAAATGTCATTGAAAATGATCAAATAGTGATATTATTAGATGCTGAGTGCATCAAATTATTTAATGATTTTTTTATATGTCTATTTTTCATAAATTGTATAAGCGAATCCAGCTTTAAATGAATGAAAAGAAGACACAAGCTATTCAGCAGCACTACAATATTAGCTGGCAACCGCTCAGAACAAGACGACAAAACCACAAACTTTTTTACAATTGTGTAAGATGATGCACCAGACCAGGCCTCCATACTTACAGACCATTCTACCTGTGACAATCGAAAATAATTAATGTATTTTAAATATGAACAAAAAACTTACATTACATGCCCTTGGGTATTTTCTTCACATTTTGATCCTCCTATGTCAATCATTTGATGACATGTACTTGACTGACAAAGAAACAATCTTAACCATTAAAGCGATGTACTATTTTTGTATAAACCACGGAGACCAAAGGGTTTTTTCAACTTGAAATCATCATAAATGTTTTAGTTAGCTCTTTCTATTTCATTTGAATACCTATGTTATGGGTCTATGACCATTGAAAATATTTTTATTTTTTCAGTGTGTGGACCGTCTTTTTTAGTCAGAATCTGTCGTCAACAGACGGCAGATTCTGACTTATAAAGACATTTTCTGAATTGTGTCATCATACAAGTATAAGAATTATTACCTTTATTATTGAAAAAACCCAAAGTAATTATTACATCTGGTTATTGAAAAAACAAACTCTTGTGCTTTGAAGGACTATATGGCCCAACATATAATTCGATTCGATATCACTATGATCTAGACCTCCATCAACCTTCTTATATGTCCTGTACAAGAGGTGTTGCACTCTTCTGTCTTGTTGTGCCAACTTTTTGTGCTTTCAATTTTATTCCATATATTATGCCTAATTCTAATACACTTTTTTTCAGTGTAAGCGCTTTGGTATTACAACTGAGGTTTACAGGACTGAAAAAACGTGTTCCTGACGTCAAGAATGGGAATTTAAAAGGTATGACCTGAATATGATATAAATTATACTTTGAAAATTTCCGTCATGTAAATTTAAAACAAAAAAAGACACTTATATATTAGAGTAAACTATTTTGACAGGGGACTTTTTTATGTGACCATTTTTTAGAAAAGCATACTTTTCTTTTTTTCATGTTTCTTTTTAAGTTTGATGGGATGGGAATAGAGGTATAAACTGAATATAATATAAATTATCCTTCGACCATTTCTGCTATATAAATTTAATACAAAAAAAAGCCTGTTAGAGTAAAGTATTGAAAATGCTAATAGACATATTTAAAATCTCGAAAACAAACTAAATTACACAAAATTTGTGGAAAGCAGTTTCTCAACAATCAAAATAATTTGATGTGAGTAGGCTGAATGTTCTTTCTTTAAATATATTTATCCTAATTTACCATAAATATACAAGCAAGATGAGCTTAGTACAAGCCTTTTGGGGGCTTCTCTATAGTGATGATCACACCACGCTTGTATACTACATCATGATTATCATCAAGAATACATAACATAACATGTTAAAATAGGACCCTACTCAGCAGTGTCAGTCACCCGCATGAGGCTGCTGCTATGTTCGGGAACTCCTGCGGATATTGGTGACAATCAATCACAAAATGAGCAAACCAGTGTTCACGTATATGAGGAGCTCAAATCTCTGACATTAAACCCTTTAACCGCCAAAATATTTAATTGGAATTTTCACGCACTTGAAGTTGTGTCTCGCTGACGCGATCCACAACTTCAAGTGAGTGACATTTATTCAGAATTGACAAAATAGAGGTCAAAGATTTTGCAATCCTTTTGATTGATGTCACGTTTTATCTCTAGCATGTTGAAAAACCGGTATTTAATGTGCTAATAAAAAATGAAAAAAAACGATTATCCTCCGGACCGGTGGTTAAAGGGTTTAGCCCATGTTTTGGGACATTGTAGCGTGAGCAACAGAGGAGATTCTCCATCTTCCAATAACAACCACAAAGAATGCCAACATATAGCCTCAACGTTTCTATACGTTGTCAGATTCCACCTTAAAAAAAACATAGTTGAGTTATCTGTCAGATTTATGATATGATGTGGAATGTTGGAAGAGCATAATCTATTCATTAAAAAGACCCGTTTCCAAAGCATTTACTATTATCCACATGCTTACTTTAAAGGTAAAGGTGCAGGTTTTTTTATAGTCTGAAATCAAGTTCGAAGACCTATCATCGGACCTTACATTTTACCCCCTGGTCACTGGACCTGTTTTTTTTGTGTGCCATCTCAACTCCCCAGGGAGCATACAGTCCTGCAGCCGTTTCGGCGCATCGAACTTATCGTACACATTGTCATCTCTAGTCTACCAGGTACTCATTTTCACCTGAGTCAAATGAAGCATTTGAGGGTAAAGTGTCTTGCCCAAGGACACAGCATCTTAACAATGTCCCAAGATTGAGAGGGGAGAAACATGATATTCGAAGCGGGATTCGAAACCACACGGTAGGCAGCGACATCGGCAGAGTGCCTCGCTCTAACCATTGCGCCATGTCCCTCTCTATACTCCGGACCGGCGGTTAAAGGGTTAATTGCCCATGCTTTGCGATATTGTAGCGTGAGCAACAGGAGATTCTCCATCTTCCAATAACAACCATATTCACAAAGAATGCCGACATATAGCCTCAATGTTTCTATACGTTGTCAGATTCCACGTTAAAAAAACATAGTTGAGTTATCTGTCAGATTTATGATATGATGTGGAATGTTGGAAGAGCATAATTATATTCATTAAAAAGACCCGTTTCCAAAGCATTTACTATTATCCACATGCTTACTTTAAAATAATTTGGTTTTACCTGTGGCTTGAACGCATCTAAAATGAATATATATATACACGTATCTATTATATGTATTCTCATTCCAACATTTCGTTCTTAGATATTCTACGCTATATATGGAGGAACAAGGATACATGCATACAAGAGAAGTCGGGTCACGCAAAAAAACTGACAGATCTTAAGCAGAGTTCAATTGTAAAGGACAGAATATAAAATTAGTGGACGGTGATTGACTGTATCTATCAATGCTTCAAATAATCTAGTATTAGTAATATCTCTGATATTACTGGAGTGGTAAGTATCACTTTAAAAAGTATCACCTGGCTCCTGTTAATTTTCAGGCGACTATATTATTATATGATCAACGTGGAATGTTCTTTATTAGGTGTTTCCATTCCCAAAGTATTATTGAATATCAGGTCGTAGTAGTCTACAAATTTTTTTACTGTTATAATCAGTATTAAGAGGAAAGTGGTATGTTAAATTAAAGTTATGATCACTTTTATTGGCTAACTAACACAAGTTTGTTAGAATACAAGTGAAGGAATAAGAAGTTGATAAAAAACGAATTTGAAGAAATGATGCAATTTGTTATACAACAATATAACTACCAGTATATTTATTAACTGTGTAAGCCCTGTCAACAGGTGCACTATTATATTTTGATAAAAATGCATTAGCATATATTGCTTACGTTTTTTTAAATCACATAATATGGGCTACATGTTCATGAATTGATGATTATCCTAAAATCTTATATTATACATTTTACTAGACTGAACATATAATATGTGGTCCTGTAGGCTACAGATGTTTAGAATTTTAAGGTAAATGCAATATTAAAGTATGTACTACCTGTAACTACCTATTTTAAGATGAGACAATACATTTTCTAGGGTGCAGATATAGTGTATAACACATGAATGTAGGGAATAGTACTGGCTACTATTTATTTTAAATAATGTAAATTATTTTAGAGAATAAATGTCTTCAAAAGGCTGTTTGTCTATATATTATTTATCTTTATCAGTTTATTGCTGTTTATGTACATGCAATCACAGAATTAACCCCATATAAATCTCATATAATAATGTTAAATTCTCAGTCACTTCAAGTTGTGTCTCGCTACTAGGAACCACCAACTTCAAGTGACTGAACACGAGACAGCGAGTAGTCAGCATATGTATGTCAACATTAACCATGTTAACCCTTGAAGTGCTGAATTAATTTGTAAAAAACATCGCAAAAAGAGTTTTTTTGATTAGCAATATTTCTACTCTTACAGTGCACTGTAAGAGTTAACTTCTGTTGCAGAGTAGAGAATGGTGCTGTTTTTGGACAAGACATCAAAATGTATTTAGCTTTGGAGAAGATTCCATGATATTTTTGTTGTCTGTGTGGTTGTTAACCCGCTATGCATGATTATAGTCGTTTTTAATCTGTTTTATTATTTAATCACTGCTATTGAGAACGATATGTGTGTTTATGCATCAAGATTTGCAAATGTTTGGTCTTAAAGTAATTTTCATCAACCTGAAGTTGTGAATCGCAGTAGGAAGACAACTTCTAAGCAGGTGAAATTTTTTTTTTTTTTTTTAATGTAGTGCTATTAATTAAGGGATAATATTGTTTGTAAGAATGTTTATACGTAATAAGAAAAGTGTAGTAATGTTGATGACAGTGCAATACCATGGTTGTACTTGGAGTAAAAACTAGAAAAACAATGTATTTTTGTGATATATAAAGCGTGAATAGTAACATACCAATAGGTAACTTCATCATTGTTGGACTATATCAATAAGTGAAGATAAATTAAGCAACACTTGACAAAATTATTAATAATTTAATTATTTTTTAAAATACTGGTATATCGGACCATATATAAATGTAAATAATCCACAAGGTGTATAACATTTCATTATCGATTTTGGAACACCAATTAACTTTGTTACAGACTGACTCAATAAACAAAATAGAATGTAATCAATCTATATATAAATATTTATTTCTCAACATTTAAAAATATTATCTGTCAATATAAACCATATATAGTGTGACCTGTCAACATCTGTGCAACAAATATATTTCTTTTTAATAACATTATTTATGAGAGTTTGAGAAGTTGACAAAGTAAGAGATTATCCTTATGCTACATGTATAACATGTTCATTATTCCTCCTCCCCCCATGGAGAGTATTTTATTTGGAATCATGGTGACGCTTTGACAGGCAGGGGGTTAACGACCATGCTCTCGATGGATTCAAACACTGTGTGCGGGTCTTGATCAGCGTTCAGATGCAGAGCCTCATCGTAGAAGTCGCTCAACTCCTCCACATATGCATGGTAGTTTCCTAGTCTCTTTTTCACTTGTTCGTCTTGATCCTTGGGATGAAATAGAAGGCGGTCTTTGACTTCTTGTGTACGTGGTGGATTGTAGAGGAGGTGGTAGCGTTCACCACTCACGGGATCGGTTGCCCTCTGTGTCAGCCTCTCCACTACAGAATCATTGGGAACGTCCAAGAAGAATACCCTACAAAACAGACAAATCAGTTACGTACTGCCCAGTGTTTATGACAAGAGAGAGTGGCATCAAACCAATGCTGGGTTTACGTTGGGCCAGCGTCGAAGACGGTGGGCCAACATAAACCCAGCATTAGTTCAATGCCTACACTTGCTGCTATGTACATTAAATATATAATAGACTCCCGATACAGTAATACAGCTGAGTGTACATTGTTATTTACTTTCATACATGCACTGTTTAACCTTGGGCTGCTGAAATGGGTTTGTCATACATTGTCGTACAATTTCTAGATTCAAATGGTCAAGAAAAAATATTAAAATGTCACCACAATTCATTTAAAAACATTACAGTAGTTATGACTTATGAGACATTGTCAAATAACATGTAGCATTAAATAACATATTGTTAAATATAATATAAAATCATTACTAGACATAATTTGCACGCTACACAGGGTTCACGCTACACAGTGTTCATGAAGGCTCCCTCCTACATATCGGCACAGAGAGAGGTTCCACACACATACTAATAGTATATGTGTGAAACCCCCCCCCCCCTCCACATCACCATTTGGAAGAAAAAACGTTCTCAAGAGTGTACAGAGAACACATCATAAACATATATTTTAAAAATACTGGATGCCAAATAACGGTAAAACAAGGGTTTGACTGCCATCTATAGTGTTCATTGTATTTTCTGGTTTTCAAGGAAAATGTTTGTTCAAAACTGTATACATATTTAATAATAGGGCCTAATAAGCCTAGGCGCTACAAGAAAAGGGACCTTTGAATGGGCTTCGTGATTAATTTTGATAGAATTTACTTGTTGTGAACGTATAATATTTTCAGATTTTTATTCCTGGATATTTTTCTTACCTATTAGGCTTGTAACCTGCGTCGTTCATCTGTTCTGCTTGTTCCCTTGTAGAAGGGTAGCCATGTATCACCCAACCTCGACTGACACAGTCAAGTTGTCCCAGTCTATCTTTCAAGATCTGCAGTACTATCGCATCAGGAACTAAAAAATAAAATGTTTTATGTGCATACATTTGGGTAAGTTTTTCCCTCCATGAAATTCAGTTTTATATACCACGGTCTGATACAGTACCTGCATACAATATAACTGTGGTACATCTAGTATTATGTACATCTAAATAGCCTCACCTAGAATTCCTTTTGTGACATAAGGTTTACAAGCAAGACCAGATTTGGTTTCATCAGCTATTGCCTGCTTTATGAGCTGTCCACATGATACTGTAAACAACAAAATAACACAATACACATTGTAAATATGAACGGTAATATAATTTATGTGGAATTTGATTTGACCAATATGTAGTAAATATATGCGAAAGTGTCACTCCCATATCAAAGAACAATATCTAAAATGTGAATTACTGATCCAATTTCAATTTTTTTAAATATTTTTATTTGAAGTCATCCAAATTGCACACAAGTTTCAATGGAAATTAGTAATTGTGTTCTTTTTAAAAAATGGATACAATACACAAAGAAATGGTAATTTTTAAAATTATTACTAGTACATTGTATTGATTTAGCATTTTGAGCCCCCTCGTCATATGTCTATGCACATAATGGCATATTTTGAATATAATTTATTCTAAAATTAAAATACACCAGTGACGCCAGCCTATTGTTAAAACAGTACTACTGTTATTTTAATCTACTGTTATTTTTCATACTAGCCCGGGCGGGCACAGTGATTATTATGCAGGTTTTGCCTAACACTACATGCCTGATGGTTCTTGTTAACCACAATGACTATTTTATCTATCAGTTCTTGGAGCACATGTACATATTTTGTGTATTTTAAGTCGAAGAAAGAACTCACTTACGATAGATTCATAGATCTGAATATACTCGGCGCCTCGTACATTCAGATCTACAAATCTATCGAATTTCGTTCTTTCTCCTTGACATAAATTAGGTGTGAAACTTGAAAACACGATACAGTGTACTGTATATTTATAGGTCTAACACCACAAGGGACGGGTTATTAAATATACTGAATAGATCCAATATTTTATTTCCATTCATTCGATTTGAAGGAGTGAGAAATAACACAATATGTACTAGTAATGTGTGTGATTTACATAAAATTAAAATAAATTGTCAACCCCTGGGATTGGAAATAATAATTTGAGGCTTACCATGAACAATGTTATATTTGTTTGCCAGCAGAGCTGCCTGTACAGCTTTCCCACTACCAGTTGGCCCCAGGAGTATAAGGCGTGGAGTGTGTGGAGCTGCTGTCCGATGCTTTTGAGAGAGAAAACTAAACACTAGAAAAGAAAAGCAGACAATTTTATTAACTCTTACTACGCTGAAATATTTCTGTACAAACCATGCAGACCAAAGATTATTTTCATTTTAAAATCAACATAAATGTTTGCTGTTTTCGATTCATTTAACCCTTAAAGTGCTGAATTAATTTTGTATAAATCATAGAGACCAAAGGGTTTATTTCAACTTGAAATCATCACAAATGTCTTAGTTAGCTCTTTCTGATTCATCTGAATACCTATGTTATGGGTCTACGACCATTAGAAATATCTGTACTCTGACAGTGTGGGGATCTACTTTAGTCGTCAGAATCTGACGTCTACAGACGTCAGATTCTGACGACTTAAATCGATCCCCGCGCTGCTTATATCGAAGATTCATTAATTATCTTCATTCTTCAATATGAGCAGTAATGTAATTGTTCATTTGAAGCTAATTAGCATCAACAATGTTTTCATTTATAGTTTATTTGTCTTATTACTCATTTATTAACATGATTAATTTGGATATACATATTTATTTGGAAATCTTAAGAAATATGTTTAAATACTAAAAACAAATAAATTTGCAGACAAAGAATGGAAATGAATGTGATTTGTTATCATTTTGAGAAAAATCAAACAATTAAACGGGAGATTCAGAACATTTCAGCTCTACCCAACTAATATTATGAATCAGTTATCATCCCAATAATAATGAGTAATAACTACATGTAATGTTAAATTAGTGCACATAGGAATGTGTGCACATCCATACTTAACTCGCCAACCGTGTAAAGTTTCCTCATACTCTTATTTTTGCTAATGCATTTGTCATTGACCCCCAAAAAATTAAAAGCACAATATCCTTCATGATCTTGTCAGCGATTATCTTGTGAACATACATTATGACCAACAATGCTACCCAACTATCAACCTTGCCGGAAATTCTAAAGATCAACAATTTTTATGCAATAAAAAATGCAGGCAATATAAATCTTTGTTGATCGCAAACTGCAGTCTGTAATACAGACTGCAGTTCACGATCAACAGTAATATCTCTATTTTACCACATTATTTTACATGACAACGGAAACAAAGGTAGATTTCTCGGATGGCCATATTGATCCTTGTTCATTCTACTTTGTAAAGATTAGAGCCATATCGTCCTGTAATTTAAAATATTGATGGCACATGTGGCATAACCTTCATATGTATGTATGTTTATTCAATATTTCTAGCATTGTTATCAATACATAAGTTAATTTTCTACCTTGTGAAATAACATCAGCTTTCGGTTGATCAGCATTGATTGGTTTGTGGGCATTTTTAAAACATTCCACTATGCCATCTATGTGCCTGTGATGTTCCACAAGTCTGTCCACCATTACTTCTTCAGAATAGTTCTCCATCTCCTCCAGATTTGGGGGGAAATTCGGACCATCATATGCCAAATTGTAGATTTCTGTATAACAAAAAAACAATTAAAGGAATATTTATATAAAACTTTCTATAAACTTTACATAAAACCATTGCCCTGCTGAATTGTTTGCCTATATAATTTTTAATCATTCGAAGCTGGAATTGCTGATGCAATTTCCTGATTCAAATGACAAAAAAAATATTTTTATTTATTAGAAATACGGGTAAACATTTCCAATATTGAATTAGTGGATTAACAAAGCATTTACCAAAGAACTACCCGGTACATGTATTTGATTGAATATAGGGATATTTCTATTGATCTACAACATACTTTGAACCATACTATTTCTGCAACACAAGAGGTAATTATGACAATTTATCATAAAAAAGGGGATTTTTTTTATTTCAATCTAAAAAAACGTCACATACCGCCTGTTGCTCGATCTATCCGCAGTGTGGATGCTCTTTCAATCACCACTGTGTCTGGTGCTTGCAGGTAGGCTAAAAAGAAAGAATAAAAGTGATCAACATGCAGATAATTATACTTTTTACATGAAGCACAGGACTAAGCTTCAATAAAATGGAGACAAATAGTTCAATGATGTACTGTTATTTTTACGACTACATTTTGATTATTATATTGCTCTATATATCATGTATATTCACAGTTGGTATTAACCCTTTCAGTGCGGGGATCGACTTTAGTCGTCAGAATCTGACGTCTGTAGACGTCAGATTCTGACGACTAAAGTCTATCCCCACACTGTAAGAGTAAAACTATTTATAATGACTGTAGACCCATAACATAGGTATACAAATGAATCAGAGAGAGCCAACAAAGACATTTATGATGATTTCAAATTGAAAACCAAGCGCTTTAAGAGTCAAATTTTATGCTAGTGCAATTGAAAAAAATAAGCTGACCATGTTTACCCACTCACCAACATGTTTTGGATGGATGCCGGCAGCTTGTAATGCCAATGCCTGCTCTCTGGTGTTTGGGAAACCATCCAGAACCCAGCCACGCTTGGTGCAATCAAATGTGTTAAGCCGATCAGACATAACACGAATCCACAAGTCTGTCGTCAGCTGAAAATCACCATTAGTTAGTTTCAGGTTAAAATTGTATTCAGAAAAATATATAATTGCAAGTACTGGTACCTGTATTAAAAAATACAAGGACTAGCCAGCTCTTTGAGTTATCATGTTATGGTGCACATGTGCTAGATTTGACGATACTTTCCTGGTGTCGGTATATTTGCTTGGTAGGAGTAGATACATAATTATAAATACATCATTAAGCAGGTGATCAATATTTTATCCTCGACTGATAATCACTGAGTGTTATTTCCATTAATGAATGATTTCATTTGAAATTTGGACATTTATCATATGTTTTATTTCATGTTTTGAAATTCAGACAAGTCAATTCAACAGTATTGGAGCACCCTGGAATCACACCCATTATACTTGACAGTCAAACTTATGTAAAACTGGCTGTCTAGTATATCATGTATATAATATGGTGTCACTGTGATTCCAGATGAGAAATTTTACTCAGCAAATTACCTTCGGGAATCCTTGCGATTTTTTCAGGCCTATTCAATATCAGCCGAACTGCACAGAATCAGAAATTTAATAGTCACATATATGTGTAAGTTTTAAATTATGGTCAGGACTGGATTGATGCAGCTCATTCACTATACCTGTATGAATGTACTGGTTATCCTGTTACAGGTGAAGACTATCAACTTAACTTTTAACCCTTTAAGCCCTCACGATGCATTAAAGCATCATATTACATCCCTGAAAACAGAATTGATTTCCCTACAACTAAGGGTTTTTCAATGAAAATTTTCACGAAACTGGCTTACCAATACATGGTAATTTTCTTAAATTTTTAAACCACATCAAATCATCTTCATCCACTACAAGTCGAGAATTGCGACAGCAATTCGCGGCTTGTAGTGGATGAAGATGACAACGGTAAATTCAGGCTTGAAAGGGTTAATCATTGCAGAACATGACCCCTCACCCGTGGAAGTGATTGTCAAAACCAGAAGTATGAAGTGTTTAAAGTAGAATTTATGGTTAAAACTAGATCAGCTTCTAATTGTGATTGACACAGAACTTAATTGAAAATTTGACATGCAGTACTATATATGTGAGAAGGGTGTTAATCATGTTATTAATGTTAATAAGATTTACAAAAAAATCACATTAATTATTATCTGATCACATTGATTTCTTTATTACTTACAGATCCAGCTTTTGCAGCCTCTATAGCTTCAGTTCTGAGATTGGTGTCCTGTAGTTTTTCAGCAAGCTCTTCTATATTAGGTGTTACATGAATAGCCTTTAAACGTTCACTAATTTTTTTTGCAGTAGATGTTTTACCACTTCCTGGAGGTCCAAGGATTATAACTGTCGGTGCTAGAAACCATAAATTAGGTGAATTATGCACTAGGTTACTTAAAACATGTGCAACACTATTTGATGGATATACTAACTATATTTACGTGTATGGATATACTAGTATTAAATATATTTACGTGATAAGCTTGAAGAAACCGAAATATATACCACTCATTGAAAGATTAACAAACACAGCTGTTGACACACAAATTGATCTATTGACTGGTATGCGAGTCCCTTGTGGCGGTCAGACTGGCCCCAATGTCTTTGTACCATCCAGGGAATCTCCAGTAGATTATTTATCCTTGCCCAGTATTCCCTGTCCTGGCCTATCACTGGTTATTTTCTGAATATTCAGTGTCTTGAAATCTTTAATAATTAACCTTTTCAAGCCTGAGTTCACCATTGTCATCTTCATCCACTACAAGCCGCGAATTGCTGTCGCAATTCTTGACTTGTAGTGGATGAAGATGACTTGAATTGGGTAAAAAATTTAAGAAAATTGCTATGTATTGCCATTGGTAAAAGTTTCATGGATATTTTCCTTCTAAAACCCCTTAGTTTTAGCAAAATGGAGTCTGTTTTTAGGTATGTGAAATGATGCTTTGATGCATCATGGGGGCTTAACCCTTTCACCACTGAAGCCCGTTTTTATGTGCTGAATGCTATGGCATTCAGCACATAAAAACGGGCTTCAGTGGTGAAAGGGTTAAAGGTTTAAGGCTGAGTATTGTTAACTCGTCTTCTCACCACCATATTTAATACCGTCTTCCTTCACACCAATACAGTACAATCATGCAATAACTTGCTCAGACTGCACAGAACTTTGTCATTTAGATAAACCCATCATTTTGGAACAACTGAAAACTAAATCTGGAAGCAGACTTATCATATCCATGATATCCCCAGTCGTCAGCCTTCATTATTGCAGCATTTTCAGATGTCCTGAACAATGCGAACATGTACAGCTTGGTAAGCTGGCCCATATGATTCGAAAAGTGGATTTTCTTCGATTTCAGGGTCATTTATCCATTTTTGATGTCGGAACAAAACATGAGCATACTGAGTCTACTGACACTAAAAATAAACACCATTTATATCCAACAAGATAATTCTAAATAAAATCAGTCACAAATAAGTATAATGTCAGAAATTGTTACGTGTACATTAACATGATTAAATTACTTTTTCTGCCAAGTGTAGGCTAGGCCTACTAGTTATCACATTTTGCTATCTGTAATCAATTTATAGATTCTTTAAAATTATCAACAGGAATATATACATGTAGAAAAATTATCACCAAAATAGACAAATATGATACAATTTACATAAATAAATAATACCATAACTACCATCGTCATTCTGTTTTTTCAAATGATCCAGCAAAAAGGCAAGCGGGTCTTCTGGTTTATGAATGACAAGCTGCTCCAAGAGAACCTGTTTTAAAAAACATTACTATATAATTACAGTGCCTGCTCATTAAAATACATGTATACATGATATAGGCGTACATTTATTTTTTGATGATGAAAATGGTAACCTTTTTTTATTAAATTGTATTGATACGCTGGAATCATCAATTAAATTGTTGCTGTTTGTTCCATTATGAGAATTAGCCCTAGGTAGGAAGTCTCGAGAGACTAGATTTTTTGTCCTTTGTCTGTGTGTTTGGGATAACCACGCCCCCATAGCTCGGTCAAGTTTGAAGGTAAGGGCAGATGCATAATAATCATGATAATTGGAGTCACCACATCCCTTTTTCTTAACACAGAAATTTTGTGTGTAATGGCTTTGTGTTACAGTGCATTTGACAAGGCAGTACACAATGTGCAGAATCATGAGAGTCGCTACAGATTTAAGACACAATGATGCAGTATTTTGACAACCCACCAGGACCGTTGAAATGTATAGGGTTGAACCAGTTTATTTTTGACAGATCCCGCTATATGTATGGTGGCCAAAAGGTCAGCATCACAAACTTGATAAGGCCCTGAAATGTGTGCTTTTGGATGTTCTATCTAGACTCCCCTGGCATTTATATTTTGTCATATTGCTAATTGCTTTGCATGTCTACTGACATGACTAAACAACATCTTAATGATCAAATCTGAAATTTTGGACAAAAAATAGTGACCAAGTTACAAACTTTTGAAATTAAGTCATCTTTTGTGTTTTTTGAGGTGCTATTATTTTGTGTCCTATTTTGTGCATTCACGCCTAGCCCCCATGCATCTCCAATTATTATGTTTGGGGGACCTAGAATATATTTAGAAAGAGACTACAATTGCCATCATTTTGGTATTTCAAACGGACAACAATTGACAAGTAGACGGTGAAATACATGAAAAAGGGGAAAATATGCTAAATTCACATTTTATCATGTTTAATCTGTTTATGATGGACTGTAACTTTTTTTAAAGTTGAATCACTTTCCAAAATTCAAGTTAATTTCTACAAATCTGGTGATTGCATATATATGCCAAATTTCTTAAAAGGATTCAAGATAAATAATAGTAAAATAGGGATCATTTAAAGATACTGGGTAGTGTAAAATTAAAAAAAATGGGGGTGACAAAAATCAGCAGGGCTGTTATAATGAATGTATATGGCTTTGATCCTGTTAGGCCATAGATCATAAAACACCCCCCGCCCCCCATTTTACGCTATAAAATTTACGATAACTCTAAAAGTATTTAACCGATCAAGAAGACAAAATAAAAAGCATTGCCATCACTGCATCAGGGGCACAAGATGCATCTTTTGGTCTTATTTGATCAGACAACTGAAAATTTTGTTGCCGTTGGCCACCCTACTAGACTAATACGGTAAACCCATTGATTTCATCCAGCTTTTGAAATTTGCTTGCAAAAGTTGAAGGAAATTGATTGAGAATTGACTGAGAAATCAGAGAAAAACACTCAACACTGGTGGAAGTTGACAGCAACTGGACTAGGGCTAGGCCTATATAATGTATATAATTGGCTATAACTATATCATCTTATTATTAAGTTTATGTGAGTACCGGTATGTCACTGTCTTCTTCTTCGTGATAACACAGCGATCACTCCTCAATTGTAAAATTGTAAATTTTGGTGTAGAACTGATTAAACTGTTAAATATAACCCCTAAAAATAAAACAGGGATTCTATGATGAAGGAAAAATGGTGCTGTGAAAAGATTATTAAGTAAAGTTAAAAAAAACAAGGTGATGGGGGAGGGTCCAGGGTGGGGAAGGAGACAATGTGAGGTGGGATGTTGTTCCAAACTGCGATGGTGGAACATGTGGCAGATGAGAATTTGTATGGATATACATGCAGTGTTCAGCACAGGCCGCGATATCGCGTCAATTACGCACTTAGAGGTCAAATATCTCCTTTTTTTCCAGGGTAGTGAGACAAATGGCCCCACCGTTTTCTTGTTTGTGCTGAACACTGGGCGTCAATTACACACTTAGAGGTCAAATGTCTGCTTTTTTCCCAGGGTAGTGAGACAAATCTCCCAACCCATTTCTTGTCTGTGCTGAACACTGTACATGTATATAGATTACTTACAATATTAACCCTTACACATGTTACACTGCTGCATCAAATTTGCTGTATGTGTAGTTTCCCACTAAGTAATATCTGGCACGTGTTTTCTTCAAAAAAACATCTGATGAACAGCTGATATTAAAAGCGAATCTATTAAAAAATCAGTCAGTTAGCTATCTTTAAAGCGCAAATAGAAAGACAACACAAAACAAAAGTAAAAAAAAATTTATTTTTTTAAATTTTCGCCTAAAAATACTGCTAAGATATTCACTTAACGGTCATAGTCTAATCGGATTTTAAAGCAGATGTTTATCTTTAAAATCATTGTAGTTTCACCTTCATTTCTGTTAACTAATAGTGAAAAATTTCACGGTTAAGGCAGATTTTAGACATAGGTCTAGTACTTTTTCAAACTGGGAAACAGCCTGACAGTATTCGCAAACCGTATCAACTTCGCTATACAAAACACATGAAGACAAAATTAAATGTGGAATCGCGTCCCATAAATAATAAAGACAATATTCAAGTCAAAGAGTCTGAGAGTGAGACTAAGACTAAGAGTACGAGGGACAGGGTCAGTGCAAGTGGGAGACTGAGTGAGTCATGGGAGACTGAGTAAGTGAGTCATGACTCCGACGTGAGGATGAGAGTGGGACAGTTGACAAGTTTCACAAGACTGTGATTGCGTGATTCCCCTGAACTTCTGAAGACTGAAGACAGTGAAGTAGCCTGAAGACCAGTGCAGTGGCAGTGCCACAGCAGTCTGCAGTGCACAGAGTCAGACTCAGAGACAGAGTGACACTGTCAGTGTCAGTGTGACTGACAGACACTCTGAGTCTCTGGCTCTGCTCTGCACACAGTGCACAGTGCCAGTGGTCACATTCACTCTGTAGATGTCTCGTGTTTGCTGGGAAGTCATAATTTTTGGTGTGAGCGATAATATCAGGAGTTGGGAACATTATCAATTTACTGGCGACATAATTACAATTGAATCCATACCTTGTACATATCGAAGATGCCATGTTCTTCAGCATATGTAGAAAATTGAGGTGGGATACGAAGAGGTCTTTTAGTAGCATCCATCTTTAGAATTTTTATTCAAAGACCAACAAAAACTTTCTGGAGCAGATTGTTTTCATCCGGTTGCTATGCTGTCAAGCAGCAGTTTCAGTGTACTCGCTAGGGGCTATATCCGTTGTTAGGGAGATACTTGAACCACTTTGTAAACATCCTGTCTGCGAACACACTTCTGTTAAAACGTTTATTTTATCCTATTTTTGTCAATATCTAATTTATATACAATTGAAATGGCTTTGGCAGACCCATATACTTATACCGCCACCGGAATTCTCGGTGATAAACGAGATAGTATGCTACAAAATGAGTTGTTATTGCGGGTAAGTTAAGTTTTTTGTTTCAGAATTTGACAGAAACGCAGGCAGCGCTCGACAAAGTACGAGTTAGCGCAGTGGTATCGTGATTTGACTTATTACTTAGGCTTAGCTAGAAGGATCTCGCTCTCCACTATGTTTCGTAACACGTTGTGGAGGGTGGCGTTCTCAACTAAATTTCACTAGGCCTAGTAGGCAATAATAAATAATAATTTATAGTAGACTACACTGTGTCAGTGAGTGTGAGTCTGTGTAGTGTAGACAGTCTACAGACTGCCACTTGCCAGTAGTGAGTAGATCTAGGACTAGGCCTATACGTTACGTTACGACGACGTTAGACTCCCTTTATGTTTATTTACGAAGCCCCAGAACTTCAGAAGCGATATTTGCATTCTTAAGTTCTTCTTATTTTTTACTATATAACTATGGTACTCGAGATATTGAGTTCTGAACTCATATTCAGTTTATAACTCGATTCATTGATTTAAATTTATGACTTGACTCTTGAGATATCATGTAGGGCCTATATTGAGATTTGAATTAATACAACTATTGAGTTGTAAACTCCTTAATAATTCATATATTGAGCTGTCATAAATCGATATATTTAGTTTGTTTTTTCGATATATTGAGTTGGCAACTTAATATATTAAGTTGGCAACTGAATAGACCCCTATTATGGCTATATATATATATCGAATTGGTAAATCAATATATCGAGTTATTAACTCAATATATCAAGTTCCTTACTCAATTTAGGGCTTAAGGCTATCGTGTTCTTCACTCAATATTCAATTGATTTATAAACTCAAACAATAAGAGTTATAACTCAATATATCAAGTTATGAACTCAATATATCGAGTTGAAAAAATACATATAATGTAGCCCCAGGAAACGCAACTCTATAGGCCTATAATGCGTATGCATACGTAAGTGACTGTGTTGCGTCTCCTTGGGCTACATATAATGCAAATGTCACTTCTGGGGCTTTTTTTGAACTCATTATATTTAGTTGACAAATCAATATATCAACTTTTAACATGTTTGAAGTCAATATATATCGACTTGTAAACTCAATATATCGACTTGTAAACTCAATATATCGACTTGTAAACTCAATATCCAGTTTTCAACTCAAAATATCGATTTCTTACCCCAATATATTGATTTATGAGCTGATATATCGAGTTATGAACTCTATATATATATCAAGTTGTAAACTCAATATATCGAGTTGTAAACTCAATATATTGAGTTTAAACTCAAAACATTGACTTGTCAACTCAACATATCGACTTTAAAGTCAATATATCGACTTGTAAACTCTATATAGGCCCCTAAAGACTTGTAAACTCAATATATCGAGTTGTAAACTCAATATATCAAGGGTGCACATGGGTTAAAAAACGAATCAAACGAACGGCGAATCGAACATCGAGGATTCCAGCTTATAAATAGTGTAAAAAAACAAACCTAAAAATTTAAATCTATTTTTATCTATATATATTTATGTCATTTTTCCCTCACAAAAAGCGAGTAGCGAGGCAAAAAAATGGGTAAATAGGGAACTGGGAACAATCCATAATTTTCAGGATCCATGTGCACCCTCTATATTGAGTTGTAAGCTCAACCCAGACAACATCACTCCAGTGGTCCACCAGTGGCTATGAGCTGCTATAAGTTATAAGCTTAATATATCAAGTTGTAAACTCAATATATGTAATATAATATTGAGTTGTATACTTAATATATATCAAGTTATAAATCAAATATATCGAGTTGTAAATTCAATATATCGAGTTTGTAAACTCAATATATCAAGTTGTAAGCTCAATATATCGAGTTCTTAACTCACTATATCAAGTTATAAACTCAATATATCGAGTTGTAAACCCAATATAGCGAGATGTAAACTCAATATATTGAGTTGTAAACTCACTATATCGAGTTGTATACTCAATATATTGTGTTGTAAGCTCAATGTATCGAGTTGTAAGCTCAATATATCGAGTTGCAAACTCACTATATCCAGTTGTAAACTCAATATATCGTGTTGTAAGCTCAATGTATCGAGTTGTAAACTCAATATATATCAAGTTGTAAACTCAATATATCGAGTTCCTAACTCAATATATCGAGCTCTTAACTCAATATATCGAGTTGTAAACCCAATATATTGAGTTGTAAACCCAATATTTATCGAGGTCTAAACACAGTGGCCTTAATCATGTTAATAGTATTTTCTCTTTATTATTTAACCAGATTTAGTATGATGTATCAATTGACACAACACATCACCACTTATGTAGGCCTACTAGTATGCCTATGCCATAGGCCTAACCGTAGCAATGTTAGACAATTAACATGATTTTAACATGTTTAAAGCCTATATTCAGCAAAAATCATCAATTCGATTTATAATGTTTTGTTCAAGACTATGGAAAATTGCTTAAATTTTGTCTAAAATTGTTAATTGTGTCCTTGTAATGAATTGCTTAAAATCTTGACTGTGCCTTGTCTGATTTATTATAATCTTTCTTTATAACTTTCTTGCAATCTCTAAATCGATTCAATCCAATAGATTTTGGTCAAATTTAAAACATTCATCTTCGAATCAACCCACTTTACTTATAGTTCTTATCTTTATTTTTGATAAATAATTCTGTGTGTTTCAGTGTGAGCTTGGGAAGCCAATGAGACGAGGGTATGTACAATACCCAGGTGAAGTTTATAGATATGGTCGACCAAATGAGGTGAAAGTAGGAGGGGCTGCAGATGGTGAGATATTAAGTGAAGACACCAACCCACAATACAACAAACTTGTCATTTCTGTAATGTTAGGATGTGTTTAAGACTTGAAGTGATTACCATGATCACAGCGGTGGAACCAGGATTTGAAAAGGAGGGGGCGTGAACTCATGGGGGTTCAGGGTCTCGCGCCCAAGATCTTGCTGCATATTTATGGGTCTTTTTAAAGAAGTTGCGTCCCACCCCCTCCCCCTCTAGATGCACGCCTGGGCCCCGTTTTATCATCCAAAAACAAACGAGCTCTTATTAGTTCTCCTGACCTTTGCCTGCCGCTAAAAAAAATATAAAAAGCTCGTCGACTTTCCTCACGTAATGTCTCCCTCTTTAACATGTATAGGGAGGATACGAGCACTCGTTGAATCTTAACGATCCTCATATGCATGAGCTATTCATAAGAGCTCGTTTGTTTTCTGTATGATAAAACTTTTCCTATATAAATTTCAGGTACCGGTAGCCCCAGGGGTGTATTCAGGATGGGTGTAAGGGGGGGTTTCCAAAATGGAAGTTGGTAGTAATGAGATACTGGATAGCGCCGCCCATGCAACGTCGCTACGCGACGCCGCCGCACGAGGGGGGTTTGCCTCCCCCCCCCACGAAAATTAGACTTTTTTTGGTGGCTTCTGGTAGCATTATGTAGGATTTCAATGCCAAGATAAATAAGTTGATTTAAATAACACACTTCATCAATTGGATATCCTAATTGACGGTGTCCGGTACCAAAGTGAACAATGCAATTCAGGGATGCTGCTGTCTTTTAAATCTGTGACTCTGTGACACTGTATAGGCCTACTTAACATGTTTAATATATCCAAATTCATCACTGCATGACGGAAAGTTATAGAGTTGGCGGGGGTGAAGCCTGGCAAACTAATCAACAACTTTGTCAATGCTAACAGGTCCGTCCCGATGCATGTGCATCAGTCCCAGAGCTGACAGCCGCTCCTTTCCACAGATGACACGCTAATATGTTTTTTTTTCTTTCCATTCCACTGAATGACCTTTCACTGGATCAGCTAGTGACTGATAGAGTGCAAAGGATCACCAGTCCTGAGCGCTCTTATGTTAGAGTAGAAGGGCCTGGCGTGTGGCAGGGTCATGGATGGGGTTGTGGGTAAGCATGCTTCCCCATATTGTTTCATCTGCACCTCCCACTTGATCCTCCAGCTGTGCAGCATGGCTGCTCATGCTGGCAGCTGATGGGAGATCTTCATTCTACTGCTAAGTGAGCTTAGCAAGGTTGGTCTTTACTTCACCTTTTCAGAGCTCACCCTGAGGCAGATAATACCAGGCAAAGCCCAAGAAGGGCAACTCGATGATGAGAGCTGAACCTGCTCTCCAAGTCTGTCAATATGTGGTCTACTAATGGGATAGATATGCCGCGTCGGAAGTATGTCGCTGGATCCTCTGCAGGGACGTTGTCTCGATGTTGTTGTCTTCCACACCTTCTGGGAAGAGATGGTGTCACATCCACAACTGCACACATCTTCGCACTCGCCTCATGCCATTCTTGTTGGTGGTCATTTATGTTTTTCTCACATCATTTAAAGAGGCAAGAACAACATCAATTTTTATAAATTTCTTGAACCACTTGCATAATATCCTTGGCTTCTGCCTTCACACTGGATGTGGTGCCCTGTACGTATCCCAGGCATCCATTAGTCACAACCAGAGAAGCGATGAAATCAGAGCAAGTAATAGCAAGCAGCAGGCCCTTAGCATCTAGCACGAAGTTTGATGACCACTCTTTTGGAACTTTATCACAAATGGTTTCCATACAAGCCATAGACGACTAAGGGATGCAGCATCTGGAATTTTTTTAGTACTTAGGGCCTACATTCAGACGCTGTACCCAACGGCTGCGACACAGATCGCTTAGCTTATTCTTGTGTGATTCTGGCTGTGTTTCATGTATGGCCTTCTCGAGGGCAATTAAGTTGACGCTGCTAGTTAGTTAAAAATTCAATGCTAATTATAATTTGTTCTTGCAAAAATGAGGGAGGTGGTTTCCAGGCAACCAGGAAACCCCCTGGATACGCCACTGAGCCTACTCTATTTTTCATCTAATAAAGGTTTGTGCATTTAGGATTTTCGATTCTGATAGAAACCGCGTCCCTGCAATTATAAAGTCTGTTATGTTACCGGGTAGACTGTGACAAGAGGCTTTGAGTAGATGTGACACCATATATCACTTGAGTCAACGATCAAACATGAGAGCAACAGCGCTACTTTCGGGAAATAATGAGAATGTAAGAAGTAGCTTCATCCCTAAGTATAATCCCTCCTGCTACCCGCAGTTAGTCAAGCAAGCCACCCGGGCCTATAGTATGATGCCCGGCAAACATTGATGACAGGGTAGATATGGTTGAGCCTACTTCACTGTGCTGCTATCATTGACTGATTATTTAACAGTAGACTTAGGCCTGCCCAAGGAACGAGTTGCTTACGGTAAAATGTTAAGTAATCCACATAACCAGAGGACAGCCTGGGTCAACGTACGCAGTCACCCGCCATTCATGTAACTGGACCAGCCACCGTGTAGGCATGTTGAGGGCACTCGAAGGAGCGCGCGGACGGTGACCAGCCACCCCGAATGGCCGCCTGGGGCCAGACCACGAATGACCGAGTTTCAAATAAATGATTATATGTACAGTAGGCTAGTAGACTGTTTATATGTATGTTTTGGAGGTGAATAAAAGATACAGGGCTGTTTAGAGGCTGGCGAGTTTTGCTTCTCGACAAATGTGGACACAACGTGCGAAGCAGATCTACACACAGTGGACATAGATTTGTTCACCCCCACACAATTCATGCACAATCACTGTTTAATCACTACTAAGTGGCCAGCTCATATACTTTACCGACATGATTTAAAAACTTTTAAGTTGTATCGCATGTTATCCACATAATATTATGTTTTGCACATTCTCATGCGAAAATATGTCTGTGTAATTATATGGGTTTCAATCGAGACATTGGTAATGGGAATCGACTATAAAGCTCGAACATGATGGGATTTAAAATCATGTAATTCCAGCGCAGTTCAATTGCAATATAAAAAAAATACAAAATATTTGGGCGAGATACAGACCATCAGACAAGAAGTGAAAAAAAACGCCGACGTATGGCCGTCTGCAGCAGACATCAGCTCGTGAAGGCAGACGTCTGAAGATGCTGTCAATGTTGGGATGTTTGAAGACCACCTCGAAATTTTTTGATAGGTAGGCCTATTTGTCACCAAAAACTGTGAGGCGACGGCTACATATGCAGATGTCACATCAGGTGGACCAAGATAATTGAGGCTCCGAGCACTGGAGGAGCAATGGTAAATGATCTTTTGTGATGCTGCCTGATGCCTGTATGATGGAAATGAAGGATGTCGGAGAAAAAAATGGATGAAGTATGAATCCAGACGCAATGCAATTTTGGCTACATTTGAAGGTCAAATAAACTGAAAGTGGCTATCTATAGGTCTATGTGATTATAGCTGTTACACATAGTAATTTCGAGCTAGTTCTTTGTTACTGCGGTATTAGGAATATTCTAATGTCAGCTACTGCAATGTAATACCATAAAGTTGAATAGTTCTACTATTCCATTAGCAATAACGGGAGAACAGTTCCAACCAGGCAGAAACCACCAAATAGACCACGATACAAAGAGCAGCCAATGGCATGGATCTCTGTGATGAAACCACACCAGAGAATACACAAGAATACATCAGGGCGATCAAATAATGAAATGGATGGTAATCACTTGTGCAGTACCAGACACAGTCTTCCTCTTCAATCTCCCCAAAGCCACCACTGCCGGAGATCTCCTATACACTGAGTGAGAAGATCGATGGCTGCACAAACAGCCATCAACAAAGTCATGGACCAATTTAAGAGAGAAATAACTGATCACGAAAACCATTATTTTACATACTGCAATGGAGAACACTAAGCAGAAGCCGGTGGAAATTCAAAAAAGTTGAGCAATGCTATAGTTCTATACGGACTTACATGTACTTGCAAGCATAGTTTGCTGTAAGCTGTTGGAATACATTGTTCTGAGGAATATGATGGAGCACCTGGAAAACAACAAGATTATTTATGATTGGTAACTATTGGCCTTTGATCCAAAAAATCTACATCAACACAATTTGAGAAATTCAAATTAGGTAAAACAATAGACAATAGAAAACAAACTGACATTACAGTTTTGGATTTTAGCAAACCATTTGATAAGGTATCCCGTCAACTAGGCCTACTCTCCTTTAAGTTAGACTATTTTGGCATTAGAGGCTTCACACTCCACTCCACAAGATGAGCTCTTTTCTGTCAGACCATGCCCAAAACGTAAATCCAGAGGGCGAATTTTCTGACACAGTTACATCTGGAGTGCCCAGGTTTTTGTTCTGAGACCAATCCTCTTTTTTTTATTTATAACGATTTTCTATATTCTCTTTCGTCAAAAGGCAGGCTTTTTGCAGATGACGGCATAGTTTACCATGTTTACAGAGGAATTAACTTGCCACAAAATTGTCTAAAGACTTCAAACTTCAAAAAGACTTGGATAAACTAATACTAACATGGGGAAAAATGGCTAAATAAATTTAGCCCCAGCAACTGTGAAATACGCTCAATGACAAAGTGTTTTACCTTCCAAATTTAGATCAACGATTTTCAGTCTGGATCATGAGAGCCCAATAGTTTTATAGTTTTTGAACTATTAAAATATTTGTTAAAACATTTAGGTAGAAAAAGGACATGTACGCAAGGTTCTTCGCCATTTCTATTGGCCTAAGTTAAAATAGTCTGTTACTATACTGCCAAACATTCGCACGCATGCTAAATTTTTTGGAAGCCTAACCAAGTCCCAGGGAAAGCCCACCTTAAACCAATACTGGTAACCAATGAGCTATTCTTCCAAATTATCAATAATTAGGTCGCCCATTGCTGAAAAGCAAGTCTGGGAAAAGTTTCCTTTTAACTGTGACGTGTAGTAAGATTCACTCCCTGAAGGCATCCACATTGAAGCAAAGATATTGTACGAGGCTCTTAAGTTTTTTTTCTGATTTATGGATTTTTCAAGGTCAGCCAAACGCTTCAAACAATTAATATGTTGGAATTGGACATAGAACAATTTAATTCTTCAGCGTATCACCCGCAGACACAGGGTTCTTTAGATAGGTTCCATCAAACTAGAAAAACTATGCTACTGAAATCCTATTATAGTAATGAAAAAGAGTGGGATCAGCGAATTCCACCCATCCTAGTTGATGCATGTGGCAGTGTCTAGAGTCGATCCCTCGTATTTCTTCTGTTTGAATTGATTTTTGGACGTTCTGTTCGAGGTCCTCTTAACATGCTTAAGTTATTGAAAGAATAGGCCTACTGGTTGAGTGAAACACCTTGCTCTCATCTTTATTTGAATCTGGTCACATTTACAACAAATTCAGTTATTATTTCAAAGGCTGGCTGGTCAAGGTCAAGTTTCACCAGTGCAGATGTAGTAGTGCCTTTAGTGAATCTCGTGAAAAAAGAGACGAAATTTCAATGGTGTACAAACTTTGTAAGGCAGCTCTTCAAAAAATTATAAAAGTTTTGATGAGTTCACAGTTTTTCAAGCTCCAGATTTCTCAAAACATTTTGGCCTTGCAACTGATGTTATGTTTGGATGGGTTCTACATGTATGTTGACTCACAATATGAGTATTTCACCCTGTAGCATACTGGGGTACTGGGATGATTGCTAGTGGTAGTACTTTTTGCCCCCATCCTTGGAGGGTCATTAGGGATCTGTTCCGTCAGCTGCATGTTGTATGGCATGGTACGGAAGCACCAGTCTACAGCAATCATCCAAGGGAAGCTGCAGTTTCCTCGTATCTGGCCATAATCTTTGAGCGGATTGCCAGTGGCATATCCTGGTTCCTCCGCTCAACTGTGGTGCTAATAACCAGCAATAGCATGTTTGACATTAGGTCTCTCGATCACGTGGGATGAATGTAGCTACCCAGAGGGAGTTATCCTTCCTATTGTTACTCTGGGGACTATCCGACCGGAGGATAGCGGAGCTGCGGGAAATGCCACGGGGTTTCAGCATTAAATTGCACAGCGAAACCCAAGTCTCCGACCTTCTGGGCATGTCTAGGGGTAGATCCCTCAGACATGCTCAGAAACCGCGAGCGAAGGAAAACGCTCTCAATAACCCACCAAACCCTATCACCCCCACCCTCACATTAACATCTGTACATCATTTTATCTCGTCAATTGACGAGAAGAAGCTTGCTAAACATCAGTTAAATTACTCCACCATAGAGAAGGAGGCTGTGGCATTGCAGCATTCCATGGAACATTTAGAACACCGACCACAACCGATCGACATAACTGTTGATATATATTCGCAAAGATTGTTATACATGTATATAAGTTTTTTGAAAAAAATTGTCAATCATTTTTCAAATCGTCATTTCGTTTGGCGTTTCTTCCAGGGAGAGAACAGTTATGATCTCATATTTGAATACCGAATACATACTTCAGCTGTCTATATGTGCACAAAGGTGGCCTAAAGCTCGATTCATTTCCTTTTTTTACTTCAGCTGTCATTGACTCAACGTTTTTTTTAGATCGTCTTGGCACCGTCAGCATTTCAGCATTCAGTAGGCCTACAGTGCCAGCAGCGTAATTAACAGACGTCTTTTCTGCTACAGTCACATTCCTTCAGTTAAAATGTTACTTTTATCATGACAACAATATACGAGTTATATGATTGTCTTGTCGACAACTTCATGTATCACTCACTCTCTTCCTGTACTGCCCAATAAAGAGACTTTCTCATAACATTTTCTCGCACCGCCGGGATTTGGACTGGATGTGCCACGTCGCGATTCTCAAGAGACAGTCCACCATTTCAATGGCGGTGCCATATACTTTAATTCATCGTTCAGGCTCACCGTTACGCTGTGCTCTTGTACATTATTGCATATAATAAAAACTTTGAAAGCCAATAACATTGACTTCGTAAATTTCACTGAATGCTCTTCAGGCTTTCATAGGGCCATCTTGACCCTAAAATCCCTAGAACTTAACTTCTTTGCTCAGTCGACATGGATGAGAAGAGAGCAATTCCACTTAGAACTGAGATGCTATCATGCATCATATGTGAGGAATTACATCTTCAAAAATATTTTGAACATTTGACTTAATGTAGATGTTTTGTTTTGTGTTTAGCACTACGAGGCTGGGGCGGCTGGGGGCAGGGTCTGTCGTTCACACAGAGGATGGAAGGTGGTGATGGTACCACAGCAGCCGAGAGAGACTTTATGGCTCTAAACAAATCAGCAGTACAGGCAGGCCTAACAACGGCACCACAAAATTACCAGTTCCGAGCATCACATGATATTAGGCGTAGTGTCAAATCGGAAGAGGGCAAGAAAAAAATGACCAGGCGTCTTGCTCCAACAATGGTGTTTGGCATTGCGACCAGGTGAGTCATCATCATTTGACAGGTGTTTTTTTTATTTTAAAACTAAACATGATGCATAATTTTTTGTTTGTGGTATGTTTACTAGCCCTCGTTCCCAGAATTTATTGTTGCCCCCCCCCCCTTCAGCTCCATTTCACATTTGTGCAATTTCATTGTATTACGGATATCTTCAAAGTTTGAAGTTATATTACAGTCATAAGTATGTGCCCCGGTATACATTTTGATTGACTCTCAGTTGACCTCGTGGCAATATCCACAGGCAGCTCATTTGTTTGTTTAAATTGATGTGGTGAGTAAAGCTTTCATTTGTTGAATAATCATGGAGTGTTGTTACGCTGTATTTTTGTATTAGTAAACTGGCAAATCTAACAATATCAATAATGATAAAAGCAAACCATTCATTCTATTCTTAGCGAGGCTGATGGTGGATAAGTAATGGCGAAGAATGAGTAACTTGTGATTATTGCGACATTAATTTGGACAGATTTTAGGAATTACTACTTCATAATTTCAATGTGTATCCAAACCACGATATTGACTACACAACAAACATGACGAATAGCATAGTGTCCGTTTTTCCCCTGCCCCATATCGGCGAAGGGGGTTTCCAATCAGTTATCACACTAGGGTCTATCCCATGTCCGGCGTCAAGTGTCACCCTTTTTGGTGGGTGCAAATACTAGTAGTAGTAGCCAAAAATTATTAAAATTATTTAATCCCAACAACATGGTAGTGATTTTTTAAAGATTTAGCGAGATTAAAAATGGCTTCCACGGATCAGCTTTATATTTTTTTTGTGGTTGCGAAAACTTAGATTAATGACGGTGATGCTATAATATAGCGATTCAGTCTACTTGTTAAATGTCATTCCATACTTGCATATGTTACACATGTGTCAAAGAGTGTGTAATGTATATTTTAACTTTTCATTCCCATGATTTCTATAGTTGTCTTATTTATATTATTGCTAATTACCTGTATAAACAGAACATGGGCATGGTATCTCTAATTATACATTAAACCTGCACTTGCTTATTAGCAGAATATATGTTCTTGATCATTTTATATAGAATTTGCATATAATTATATGTCTAACCTTTGTCTCCATTGACATGATTGAGTCAAGGTCAAATTAGTCAGTACATCACCCCGTCTTCCTTTTTTTTGCTATTGATAACATCACTTCTTTCGCATACCGGAATTATGTATTTTGATCCCGGGCTTTTGGACTACATTTCCCAATCTTGCAGCCGTCATAGAATAGACGTGCATCGAGCCCTTAAATGCGACCTACATTATAGGTCGCTGTTGTTACCATTTCTTCCACTTTTGCTAATCACTAATTCAAATTGACCCTGGCAAAATCCATTATTGAAAATGGCTTATCGAATTATCATGATTATTCCTTGAATATCCTTAAAGCGCTGAAAATATATGTGTACAAACCATGGAGACCAAAGGGGTTTTCTTTTAATATTTAATTTAATATCAGCATAAATATCTTAGTTATCTCTTCTCGATTCATTTGAATACCTATGTTATCGGTTTACGACCATTAGAAATAAGTTCCAGTGCGGAGATCGACTTTAGACGTCAGATTCTGACGTCTAAAGTCGATCCCCGCGCTGTAAAAGGTTAATAGTTGCTGTCGACGTCGTCGCGGAGCTTTCCTGAGACTGATTCTCGAGATGGATGTGTTTTCTGCGGCATGCACAGAATACTCCACTTTGCAGCGGAGTCTTTCTCGGGAAAAAAACAGCCCACGAGAATAATACGTCCGTAATAGAATGCCGCACGCATGATCCCGTTTATCCCGAGCCAAACCATTCTACTGTACGCAAGCACACTTTTTAGCAGGATATCAATTTTCATAACGCTGCGTGTTTGAGTGTGTGCGGCGGAGACATTGCCCGTTTTGACACGTAACTGGGTGATAATGGCCTCGATCTAATGATTTCCAGTTTCAGTTCAGTCTCTGTCGTTCTCACCACACTTCGAAGTATAGAATAATATAGGCTCAAGTGGAAAACGGTACCTCTGTCTTTCAACGACAACGCGCATTCTCACGTTATTCTACCACAGTAGATATTCTTATTCTTGACAAGATAAAAAAAAACTAATAAACACCTCATTTAGTTTCTTTCTGAAGGGCTACATGTAGGTCTAAATATGTAATCTGAAAATATATTCGAATTAATAGCTGAGAAAACAGCATGATCAAAAAGCTGATGTATTTCTCTTCTTTGTCACTGACAATTTATGTAAAGTATTTTTTCTGTCGTACCCTTTGTGTGCAATCTGAATTCTGAAACGTACACCAGAGTCAGCTATAAGGCCCATCTTTCTAAACATAATAACCCTTACAGTACGGGGATAGACTTTAGTCGTCAGAATCTGACGTCTGTAGACGTCAGATACTGACGACTAAAGTCGATCGCCGCACTGGAAAAAATGAATATTTTGAATGATCGTAGACTCATAATACAGGTATTCAAATGACTCGGAAAGCGCTAACTAAGACATTATGATGATTTCAAATTGAAAAAACCTTTGGTTCCCATGCGTACAAGTACAAAAATATTTCAGCTTTCAACTTTTTTATTGTAGATGAGAGAAAGTTAAGATGATCTTTACATTCTTATAGAGGGATTGGATCCGGGAGAATTTTAAATAAATACAAAGTTATTAACCCTTAGAGCACTGAGCTGAGGAATTGAAATTTTCAGCCACTTGAAGTTGTATCTCGCTCCCGCGATCCACAACTTCAAGTGCCTACAAATTTGTGTGATTTGCGAAATTTAAGTCCCAACATATATCAGTGTTTCGAGATTGAAAGCACAATTTATTTTTAACAACTGGTGATGCAGGAGCTAGTAAAATCACAGAATGTCTACTGTAGTCGACATCAGTGTGCTAAGGGTTAATAGGCCTATATATCGTCTCCGTAGATATGAAAGAGTGTATCTGCCACTTTTCAAAGTGGCAGATACACCCTTTCATATCCAAGGGGACGATATAGGGTGATACATCTATAAGACCAGATTGAATCAATGTCTAGATAAGGACATGAGTAGGCCCCTACCACCACATAATCAAGGGAACCTAATGCGACTGTGAGCAATAATAGTCAAATATTTACTAATTTCACGACACACAGCTCATCTATAGTTATGTGTATATTATAAAATGACGAGCACGTCTGCACTCATTTCGTTTGAAATAAATATGTCATTGTAGGTAAAAAATAGTGAAAAGACACACTTAACTCTTGAATTATTCCCGGTATTAGGCCTATTGTACTATTTTACGTTTGGGCGACTCAGTCACGTAAGGGTAGGGTTCAGAGATCAACGCCCCAGTCCTAGTTAGCATTAAATGCTTTCTCAGTCGTATTTGGCTTGTGGATGCCGTGGTGGTGCATGGAGCTGATCACCTGCTGCCATGACGCGTGGCCGTTAACTCCTAATTTCTGTTGACTTTGTGCATTTGGGCGATAATGCAGACTAATACAACGACATTAAACATCTTCTACCATGGCCAGACTGAAATATGTGTCTACCTGCATGCTGTGGCCATGGATGGGATTCATGTTTTTCACAAGTAACACGAGATCGTCCTGGTGTCGGCTCACTTCCGGAGCGGCTTCTGTGACGCCGGCCACCCCTCCGCAAATGCCGAGCCGATGTCTCCCGGTAACACCAAGCGGGTGTGTGTGGCAATGTGGCATTGCGGAGGACGAGGAGGGTTCGCGGGGGCCATTGCGGGGGATAAGTCCGTAGCTTTCCATAGGTCATGATCCCAGAAAACACGGGACATTGAACCAATGTTGGGTCAATGTTGGGCCGGCGTCGCAGACGCCCGCCCAACATCTACCCAACATTGGTTCAGTGCCTCGTGTTTGCTGGGATAACTGCCTGGATTTCAAGTGGTGCGGTAATGGGCGGGGTTTTTGCGGCGGGAGTCCTGGATAATGCGGCGATTGTGCCGGTGGTGATATCATTTGTGGCACGCACTTGACATTAATGACACACTTGACGTCTGCTGTGACTGACGTCATTAATCATCCCATCCCGGTTCCATATACCACAGCATCCCTACCTGTCCCAACGCCTAGAAACAGCAGGTGGTGGCCCAACGGTGGCCTACCGTCGAAGACGCCGACCCAACGTTCAGGCAGCGTAGTGTAAGTGTCTCATGCTGACTGGTTAGTCGTCATGTTGGTATTAGGAGAAATACACAGGAGAGAATATTTCTGGTATTAGATATGATTTTATGTCTGACAGAACATAGTTTAAAAACTATATTCTGTCTGACATAATATCATATCTTTATTCGAAAACGGCCAATGGTGGAATGACCATCTCATCTATTTGATTAGAATGACTATTTCGCGTTAAGCCCCCTCTGGTAAATGATCTCCCTACAGGACTCCAAAACCTCATCCACCTATTCACCGTATTTAGCCCTCCTCCTCATCAGCAGGAAAAAGGGGGCAACAGAGTCCCACATCTATTCAATAATGTTGGCTGATCTGCCTCATTCCGCATTGATCTTCATCGTGCATAAATTTTCCACTTGGACGACGACCTGCGTGAAAAAACGCCTCGTTCTGGAGGTGATGACTTGGGCTAATATCTCGTCGTAAACTGCTGAATCCCTGTTGTCGGGACATTAGCATGAATTGGCTTCATTTGGCAGTGTTTGGGCGGCACTCGGGCACGTTGTCACCTGGACATGCGACGCTGGTTTGCCCTTTTCGGCACACGCCACAAACCTATCTGGACGACACAGCTCCACTGTAACCACATCTACTGTGTGGGGTTTAAAGAAAAAAGTTAACTTGCACCAGATCCGGACGAGCCCAGCAGACCGTAGACGCTGAACCAATGCCGGTTTAATGTCGGGCCAGCGTCGTAGACGGTGGACCAACATTAAACCGGCATTGGTTCTTTGTCTTGTGTCTGCTGAGAGACTCGTTTCTCATATATGAATCTAGTTAATATCCCAGCACGGCCCCTACTAGCAAACATGCATGATTCGTTGGTCCAACGTTGGTTTACTGTTGGGCCAACGTCGTAGACGGTGGACCACCAGTAAACCAACGTTGGGCCAACGTCTCGTGTTTGCTGGGAACGTTTCTGTTAATCTGTTCACGTTAATTTGAAATACAACTCCTTGTGAACACACTAGAGGTTAACGTTACTTCCAAGAACTCATTTCGTCTAATACAACCATATTGGATTGTTAATTTATGAACTAAATTTCATTTATAGTAAGACAAACAATCAAATGATAGCAGCCTGTTTTAGCTAAGGTATAAATAGGCATTAAATACAAAATTATAGAGTTAGTCCTTTAAATGCGTAATAAATTATCTCAACAATTAGATTTGTAGCTAGGCAAGTAGGTGCGTCGTCTTTACCACAATAAAACAAGCTGTTGCCATTACAAGAAAAGCTACTCGCAGCAGAGTCAGTAGCCAGACTTTCTTATGACGTCGTAGTTTACTTTTTTTGTTTGTTTGTGGTTACTGTGGTACACCCTCACTCACCAATGTTAACCTGTTTTAAATTAAATATTGTATGATGTTCATTATTAAAACATGTACTCATCAACTTTTATAAATTAATTTGTTTATTTACTAAAATCGATTACAACATTTAAGAAGTAGATATCACAAGTTTAATTTATCTTTGATTATCCCAATTGTTAAAAAAGATTCAAAAGATCGTGGTCGTACTTTGCGTGTGACAAATTTCCTTGGTGTGACACTGTGTTATAATTACTATTACATGTAGTATAAAAAAATATAAAACCTGGAGTAATTCAAGGAAAATGTACTTGCACTGTCATCAATTGGTCAGGTAATCATTGTCCCGTGATATACTTACAGTATGTGTATGTGTGCTGTAGGCCTTCCACGCCGATCCATGATCTTCTGGAGCATAAGTACCAGGACAGATGGCTGGTAGATAGACACAGTGCTGAGCAGGCGAGAATGCAAAAAGACGAAACACAGGTAATATTAGATTTGATTATGACGGCGAACATGTGCAAGTCTTTGAAGCTGAGCACAAAATACATCTTTAACCATACCGCCGCCTCGGGGCTAAAGGATCCTATCTGACACTCGTTAGAGTGGCAGATAGGATCCTTTAACTCCGAGGCGACGATACATACACTATATGATTAGTTAGTAAAACTAGTTCTGGAGTCTGACTACAAAGTGATTATCATTGTTATTGGGAACGAAATTTCTGCAGATGTTTTGTCTCAAATTCAATAAATGTGAGTAAAATGTCATTCAGTTGTAGTTGTGGGTCGCGGTACGGTACACAACTTCAAGTGGGTGAAATTTAAATTAGGAAACTTACCTCGAATTTAACGAATGTAAAGTTTGATCTTGGAATTAACCCTTTAAGCCCACACGGTGCATTAGAGCATCATTTAAAAAAAATTCCCACAACTAAGGGTTTTAGAATGAAAATGTCCAAGAAACTGGTTTACCAATACATCATGTACATGGCAATTTTCTTTAATTTTTCACCTACTTTAAGTCATCTTCATCCACTACAAGTCGGGAATTGTGACAACAATTCGCGGCTTGTAGTGGATGAAGATGTTAATTAACACGAATTTAACGAATGTATCTGATAATCAAATGTTATTAGTATAATTTATTTGTGAAACTAAATGCTTAGTTTGTAACTAATCTGATATCTTAATAGGATGTATTTTCGTATGTTTTCACAGAAAATTGTTCCTGGAAAGGTCTACCAGACTCGTGCATCAATGCTGAGAACCTATAAAGTGCCAGTAGATCCAGTCCCTTACTGGAAATTACCCCGCTTCAGTAAAAGTGTGAGTGTCAATAGGCAACTTTTCAGCAGCCTAATGGGCGAATGTCGCTTTATTCGTATTATATCGGTATTCCATTTACTAGTTGTCGCACATTGACATACCATGATATATTCTTATTTGAAGTAGGGTCTATTATCAGATGCATGACATAACGAGATAAAAATCGAATTAAAATATTAGTAAAAAATGAAACAGTAAGATAATTAGGATACTGTACATTTGAGCTTTATTAGAATGATAGCACCCGTAAGCGAGCTAGAACTGGTCGTCTAAAATAACCATATTTCTATATTTTCCAGTCTTTTTTCACATGAGCTTTGACCCATTAACCCTTTAACCGCAAAATTATTCAATTTTAATTTTCACCCACCCATGTTGGGCTGACGCGATCCACAACTTCCAAGTGAGTGAAAATTATTCAGATTTGACAAAATGGAAGTCAACTCTTTTCAAATCTTGCTGGTTGATGTCACATTTTATCTTCAACATATTAAAAATGTGGCACTTAATGTGCTAATAAAAAATGAAAACCCGAATATATGCGGCACCTGCGGTTAAGGGGTTAAAACGCTGACATATGTGTGTTATCTTATCACGTCATCTTTACACGTCAGAATCTGACGTCTGAAGACGTCAGATTCTGACGTCTAAAGACGATCCCC